>JAPFBL010000870.1:0-70710 GCA_026182355.1 Hermatobates lingyangjiaoensis
TTTATTTATGACTTAAGAAGAAGAAATATTTATTTTATATTTGAGTTAATTAGTGTTTGTTCAGATGAATTATTCAATTAAGTATTAATATATTTGACGAGGAATCTTTTTTTTTCAACTTTCAGCCTTTAAGAGGTTTAATGCCTTTCAGGCTGTACAAGGCCTTATTTAAACCATAAGTGAGTCACATTACTGGAGGCACCATAGGCACATGGTATGAGAATATTCAAGTGCTTACTATGTACAATGTTGCTTAACCTTTGCCATCTAACGGGCACTGGTGTTCTCATCATGGCTATAATAACAGGTTGAAAGGGGACCTGGTATAAAAGCATTCTACATTGCCTTTGAGTGTGTGAGGTGATGCATATCTATTATCTAAAAGAAATTACTTTGCAGCGAATACCAGCAAAGCGGTTTGTGGGAATAACAGTAAAAGTGTATACAACATGAATTCATTTCAATTAGTGAGAGCTAGCGAGTCAAGGAGAGGTCTGACACCCACTGACATTGAAGAGCATACCTGCAACGCCTACTGCATCCGTGAACAACTGATGGATTAATCTATCTGAATAATGCACAAAGCTAACTTCAGGTAAACTGAGCCACTACCTCCTCAGGTAGCTTCAGTAAGATATTTGACCAGGTACATCACCTTAATGTTTATAATAAAATCGCTATTGATAAGATAAGAATTATCGTATATATTTATGTATGTTTTGGATATCAACACTACCTCTGCTTCTGACTGTAGATGACAATATGACTTCTTTAACACAGGGCTTATATTGCATGAGATTTGATCAGTGGAAATAAACAAAAATAAGACAACCAGGTGCCTTTGTCATACAGGAACTTAAAAAGATGTATTCACTTGATAAGTTTTATTTATTCAGGAGTCTAAAATCATCTATTCACTAACTATGAAAACTGATTATAATTCGTAGAATATTACTAAAATTATAATGACAAATGTAGTGTTTTTAAACAAAATTTAAATCAAGCCTGTTATTGAATTGCAATAAACTTCTTACTTTACTCTATAAGATGCCTGATCACGCCCTGTGGCTTCATTCTCAAGGAGAGTTGAGTCATCATGATTCAGGGAAAGCTCCCCCGTCTTGATCTGACACCACGCACTCGGGACTACTGCTTTATATCCTCCACCAGGATGTCATGCATTCTCATTTTACATCTCACACATGGAAAATCTAAGAACTTGATCTAGGTTAGGTAGCAGAGGCAGTCTCACAACAGAACACACATAGACCGAATATTGCCCCTTTGTGCAACCATACAACAAACATTCTACTACATTGATAGTCCTAAGTTTGCCTAACTCAAGTGTATTCAAGGACATTTAACACATATATGACATCAAAAAAGGTCTGGATCGACATCTTTATCTTAAAAAGACAACGTGCTTAGAGTTCAGACTTATTCACTTCTCTCGTGAATAAATCGAGGGCCAGAGTGGGTATTGACCTGAGGATCTACCAGTCCTAAGGTGATCTACTGGGCTAACCTGGGCTCTAAGGTCATGAGCTAACGCTTCAACCAAACTGCACCTAATCCTAAACTTGCATAATTATACTAGTCAAATTAGTGGAATGATTCACTACTTCGTGCATGCATTTGTATCACCATTCAACTAATAAAGCAACGTCCATTATTATGACTCTTTTGACATTTACCTGTCACTTTTATAACACAGATTAAAATATTGGTATTGATATGACGGTATTCCCCGCAATGTGAAGCAAACCACCATCAAATACCTATTACGGTACATCTCAATTATCCTCTGTACAATTTCACTCATCATTAAGGTATGATTAATGCCATAAATAGCAACATATGAGTATGTAGTTTTAACAATGCATTGATGGCCATAATGTTAAAGTATGAAAAAAAACTGTCAAAATTAAATCATTTTTTATTAAATATACAATTTTTATGGGCTTTTTATCTCATCCTGCAATTAAAACGAGATGCAACCTAAGCAACAATAATACGTGTTTAAAACAGGCTGTTTTGCATGAAAGGTTTTTAATGTGAAGTATTTTCTTTAAATTTCATAATATAAGCTAATTTACATAAAAAAAATAATATTTATTATAATTTTTTATTACTTATGTGGAATATAAATTTTTGTTTTAGTAATATTACTTTAATAGAAAATTACTAAAGGTTATAAGAAAAGAAGTGATGGCTTTACGAATGAGATTTAGTTCTTTTTCTGAAGTAGTGTAAATCTGAACCTCTCGATTAAGTGGTCTCTCACCAATGACCTGAACTGAAATCGATATGAGCCTGATAGAGGCAAGTCCCTGGAGATAAAAGCAAGGGGCTGAGTTCTGACAAAGATTTAGGACCTATAGGTCTTCCTTCCCCGGAGGCTAAGCAAGCCAAGCCCTTGCCGCTTAGCATTAAATAAATGGACCGTTGAGGGTCTTGAGCCTGCCCTAGAGCTTCCTTCTTATACCTCACAATCTTATCCTTCTTGTTCTCTTGCATTATAATATATATCTTTATCAGCATGTCTTATAGTAACGAACCAATTATCGAAAATGAAGAATTCTTATTTATTTACCACATAACTGGAAGTAAAAAGGTGACAAGTTTTTTCATGTATTCTTTTTAAGTTCTTCAGTATCTATCGATGTAAACAAAAGAAAGGTTTTGTCTGTACATGACTTAGAACTGACTCATATCAAGTTATCTTGACGTTTTATACATTAAAGAAAGCAAAACAACCCATAGAAAAATATAAGTTTATTTGTTTGTTCGCAAATTTTCCTGCCACAAGTAAACTCAACTACCATAAGTCATAGGAAGCTGAAACTCTGCTAGTAGATGTATGTCTAATTTTGATTTTTTTTTGTATTTTTTGATATTTTGACTACAATATCATGTATTTAGAAGTAATTTTGTTTTCAGGACATTAGTTTTTTGATATGTCTAACTTAAAACCAAAGATTTGAATGGATTGGAAATTCAACGTAGAATGGAAATTATGGATTTTTCAGCTGTTTCCCTAGCTACATAAATATTTTTATTTTGAAAATATACAGGTGCTTTTAGGTGTTTGATACTGCAGCAAGTAGGTATTGTTAATTTTTTGTATTTTTTTTTGCGTTCATAATAGTTTGCTTGCATACAAAATGTGAGTCCCACCAACCGCCTTCTAAATAAGAATTTTTCCGACAAGAAAATTAAATTTGATATCAATATCTAAAACTGTAAAACGTTAAATAAACTCCAAATGTAATGATTGGTATTTACTGTACTATTAATGATATTTTCTACTATTCTATAATTTCTAATAGTATTTTGGAATTTCATTTTAAATTTTTAAAGTGTTCTGAAAAATGGGTACGTCTTCTAGTTTTCTATATAATTACAGATACTAAAATAAATTCATTTAGATTTGTCAAATGGTCTAATTTATATAGACAGAAAATATTGAAATAAAATTTAGTGGAACTCAAGACGTGTAATTTAGTTTTTTTCGTGATGAATGAAAGGAATGACTAAATCACTCCCTTTGACGTCAATAATGATATCTTATATTTGTGTGTCAAAGACGACTAAAACGGCAATGGCCACGTGACCTTCTGTCGTCATAAAGATTAACTATAGTTACGGATTGCCACCAATGGCTGTCCACCCGATTTCTGCTACAAAATCAAACAGCTAAAGGAGAAACCCTGAAACATATTACTTCTAAATACATGAAAATGTAGTCTAAGTAACCCAAAAAAACAACAAAAAATGTATTATATACAGTTTAGTTAACTGTATCTGGAGATTGATTTTATGAAAAAGTCATAAAGTAGGTGTTGTTATAATATTGATCAAGTCGATATTGCCACATGAATTCAGGTACACAGAATTCACCCTAAGTATTAACCACGTCCACTTGATTCTGACTGAAATGAGAAGGGCAGTTAATTTCCGGCAGGGGATATCAGAGCTAACGAATGACATCAGAGTTTGTCTCCGGAACATGAAAAAAAAATGACTGACGCCCAACTTAGGACGTAGAAAAAAATTGGGAGCATCTCAAATGCTATGGCCACTGCAATGATCAATCAAATTCATTTCAAACAATTTATTTAGTAAAACAAAGTAATTAATTTCAAAATTATTATTTTAATGACTCAATTTCAGACAATGATAAACTTTTGATCACTAAACATTTTATAAAATAACCCTTATAATTTAAAATGCTTATATTGCCTCAACAAATACTCATTACCAGTACATAACGCATTGATTGTGCGTATTCAAAGCCCTTACACATATTTCTAGCTCTTAAGTGTATAGAAGAACAACCTATTCTAGGTATCCTATATGCCACGTATCTGATATACCTAATATGTCCAAGCATAACCAAAAGGTATTTCATATTCCTAAAAGTAAGCTCATATCTGTTTACATTAGTTTTTATTTCTTAATTAAAAACGTCTAGGGATGGCTGATTAGTAAAAATACGACATTATATAAAGCATTTAAAAATAGTCATAGATCTGTCTAAGAATATTCTTTTAATGTCCCTCTGTTCAATCCACTGCAATAGATGACATGTATACAAACCTATGTTGAAAAATACTTCTGTTGAGTTTTTCCTGACTATTTTAGTCTATAGAACCTTTTTTTTTTTTTTTTTTTTTGAAAAAAGCAGTTCAATAGGGCACTGAAATGTGAGAGTAGCTCAAAAACTTAATACATTTCCCAAATGCCTATGCCATATTATTAATGAATTTGCCAGACTTCCCATGCACTTGATAAGTACGAGTTACAATATACACGTCCAAGTGGCTAATGGGTAGCCCTTATAACGAACGGTATTCCAAACTTTCTTATGGGTATGCTATAATGGATATACATGTCCAAGTACCCTATATGTGGGCCAGATAGGAAACGCACACTCCACATTCCAAAAACGTATCTCCACACTAGTTTATATCTTATGAAGACGATACGTATTCCATGTCTCTGATATTTTTACAAGAGTTTACATGTCTAACACCTACATTGAATACTTAAAGCATATTCCACGTTTGAATGTGTTAAAAAGTCCAATATTTTTCTGACGAGCACCTGGAGCGCATATTACTTATGAAATTACTAGAAAGTATCAGAAGTATTGCCAAGTATATTGTATTAAAACCTTTAGGGCACGTAACTTCTAACTGATACCTCGGTTCTACAGACTAAAAGAGAGAACCACCTGTCAGAAATTCTCGATTGTCCGAAGCTTCTGATTTTGAAGCTGCCATGGTTAAAAAAGTGTTGAATATTTTGCAAAAAATCACTTAAACAGAGGCAAAAAAAATATAAAAACACGGACCAAACAGCTACATGTTTTCCTGCACAGATGTAAACAATGCGACTACAGGTCATTTGGCAGTCGACTGCGAAAACATTGGACCGAGCTTAGCCGATCAGTACGTGTCTGAAGCTCCAGATTTTCTTAATTGCATCCGAAATCCGTTAAAGGTATATCTGTACAATCGAGGTATGAGTGTACTGGAAGCTATTGCACAATCCAAATACCTTAACATATTGAAAGTACATTACATTCAAGATTTGCTTCTAACCAAATTTCATACAGCATGTAGCCCAATACATAACCGTGGTCATATCAGAATCAAATTGAAGCATTCAATTTCTTTTTTTATAACATTAATATCACTTCGGTTTTCATGAAATGACCATAACTTTTTTCTTTTTTTGATGAAATTTGGCTTAGAATAAAATAAATGCTTTAAGAATGAAATCTTATATTCGTTTAAATTGAAATTGATTTTGTACTTTTCATTTGGTTTGGAATTCGAATTACAAAAACACGAAGTATAGAGGAGCAAATTGTAGAAATAAAATTAATTTACTTTAAAGTATGTTTTATTTTAAAATAATTTAATTTAAAAAATATTGAGTAAACAGGAAGAAATTATTTGTATGACCTATTGGAAAAGCTAATTTTAATGGTTTCTTTTATATGAAAAAAGAAGGTTGTAAACAAGTGAGTGATGGAGTATACTGAACTATTAATCTGAAGCAATGCCAGTCCTCTGATTTACGGCACATCCCAACCAGCGCTTATCCTGAAAATCCATTATTTTGGCGTCAGGGCAAGAGAGTCTGGTGAAATCAGGGTGACTCACGCGGTATAACGGAGCATGAACATTGCTTACAAACGCAATCTTAACAGTAGGGGTCTTTATTTCTTTACACCAGGGAGACATAGAAGTAAATACAGAAACGTTCAAGAAACAAAGCAGGGAATTTGCAAACACAGGGAAATTTGTTCATCCTAGGGGCAAAATACATAAAATTTTGCATATCTGCTGACATCTGTTTTAATTTCTTAATTAAATCGACTGTGGATAGCTTTTCAATAAACAGATGGCATTCTATAATTCAATATTCATTTAAAACCCAAATACAATACAAAATTATTTCATTCGATGGTGTTGGATCCATCAAGGACTATTCTTTTAATTTCGCACTGTTCAATTCATTATAACAAATGAGATTTATGCAAACCTATGGCGAAAGATATCTGTGTTGAATGTTTCCTGACTATTTTAGTCTTTAAAAGATTTGTTTTTACTGGAAAAAAAGTTCAGTAGGACAGTGAATTGTTTATAGGCTTGTAATACGACTAAAGTTGATTTCGTGTGCATTAGGATGGCCAAATGAACATTTCCATCCCCTGGAGAAGGGCTGTCTAGTCAGGCTGATCTTGGTCAGCCATTAACAGGTATTTTCTGGCTTCAGCTGCCAAGCATCCTTAAACAAGCGCCTGATCTTATTGCCCAAAGGCACGGTGAGGACTTAGAGCTAAAAACTTGTGATGAATGAGTTTTACCCCACATTAACGAAATGGATACTGAACTCCGGGTCATCATTTTACAGAATATGATTTTCTTTTAGAAATGGTTATATCTGGGGGCCTCTTAGATTCTGTTGTGGAATAGTTAGAGTGATTTCCATTATTCCCAAAGGTACAATAATAGAAATAGAGCAAATAATATAATAGTGCAAATGACAGTAAACTTTTTATGTAGAAATGAACCATTTTTTGACGCCAATTCTCGGTAGGAATTTAATCCGTTATCCTCAATGTTGAACGATGTAACGTACAAATAAGAAATCCCTACTGTAATAAACTAAATGAACATAATCAGTGGCTTTGAATCTATATAATGATACCTCTGTATTTCTAACAAATGAGTGCCAATTACTAAGTGAGCCTCTCTCCCCAGACCAGAAAAAGTCTTAAATCTCATAATTTAACTGAAAAATAAAAACATTTGAACAATGCTTACTCCAAGGAAGTTTATGAATTATTACAAGGCGTTTCAAAAGCTAGTGGTTTTTTTAATGATAAATCTTTATGTCAAAAAATATAACAACAATCCTCTGTTTATTCTTTAATTATATCTCCTTTTTATTTTTAACTACAAAATGAATGATACTTGTTTGAAATGCGTTAAACTCAAAAAAACTTCTTTTATGTCACAACATATCTTTGATTTTCTTAATTTAAATCAATACAACATTTATATTTGCTTCTTTCTTCTGTTTTCATATAAAGAAAAACGAAAAACTGAAAGGAGAATATTTATAAGAGATTTTGGAACAACATTATTTCTTAATATGTTGAACAGTAACAAGAAGCATAATAAAACTATGTATTAATGTTAATAATTCACATCAAAATGATAATGCAAAGATGCAACAACCGAAGACCTTGATAAGTCTGTTTGATTATTCATATCGTTTTCCCATGAATTGATAACTTTGAGAGATAAGAAATTCTCAGTCGGCATTAAATGTTTCATACTTCAAAAGGAATAATAACTAAACTTCCTTCTCCTAAAACTGCATTAGAGTTCATAATATATTCATGAGACTACAATTGTAATAGTGTCTGCGTAACTTGAGCAGTGAGCAAATGTCTCGAAGGAGTTCAGCTATTCAAATTCTTAAAGCACTGTTATCTTGAACTTTGAATTTAAATTTGAAACGAGAAAAGGGATGTCTAGTTGTTAGATTGCCTCCTATCGGAGCCAAAAGTCCGAGAAACTGATTCTGTGTCTATGCATCCTTTATGGGAATGCTGGTAGAATCCCCTTATTGCAATGCCTACATAGCCGAGAACTATTGAATTTGAGAACGGTTAAAGCATTGAACCCGTCAAGAGAGTCATAGAACAAAAAATTTCTGAGATTCCTCGGAGACCTAGAAGACGGATCCTGAGAACGGTATAAATTGAACTGGAGGCAGCAATCATAAGAAACTTTTGGAGTTACCCAGCGATGACAGGAGACTTCCTGTGTACACTCCTGAGTACACTCTCCTTGGACTAACTTTACCTCCACCTGCAGTACCAGCGCCAGAAAACTATTTCCAGAAAAAAATAACTAAGACAAACCTCAAGCCATTAAGAACTTAAATCGCTTAAGTACAATTTAGCCGACTATGTACGTAAATGATTATACTATCACAGACATTTTGAGCACTGTGGACCAATACTCACAGCCACCAGTCTCAAAGCTGTATTATTACACGTATTCCTATGGACCCTTCATTCTAAATGACATTAAATTTGCCAAATGTAAAACTTTCGATGTAGTTTCAATCCAGTGTGTTGATTGAGATAGTCTAAAAAGATTCATTAGTGTTTTAGTTTTAAGAATTTGATTTTTATTCAATTTTTAATTATGAACTTATTTCTGTAATTCTGAAAACACCAAAAATCTAGGTTCATTGACAATTTTACTTCTCTTGTGACTTTGGGAATCCGGCCATTATTTATTTTAGTAATATTTTGTAGTAATTTAAGTAAGTTTTTAGTAATTACCAAACTTAAACCATACCCATTCATTTAACAGTGATTATGCTGCTGAATGTTCCTAGGGCTTAATGACACCAATTGTCATGGCTGCACATTCTGGTCAGGTGAGTACCTAGACATGTCGACTACTAGCCAGCAGAAACCCATCTGTGTCTCACATTCCAAAACCCATGGTCGACTACTAGCCAGCAGACACCCATCTGTGTCTCACATTCTAAAACCCATGGTCGATAACTAGCCAGCAGAAACCCATCTGTGTCTCACATTCCAAAACCCATGGGCGACTACTAGCCAGCAGAAACCCATCTGTGTCTCACATTCCAAAACCCATGGTCGACTACTAGCCAGCAGAAACCCACTGTGTCTCACATTCTAAAACCCATGGTCGACTACTAGCCAGCAGAAACCCATCTGTGTCTCACATTCCAAAACCCATGGCGACTACTAGCCAGCAGAAACCCATCTGTGTATCACATTCCAAAACCCATGGTCGACTACTAGCCAGCAGAAACCCATCTGTGTCTCACATTCCAAAACCCATGGTCGACTCTAGCCAGCAGAAACCCATCTGTATCTCACATTCCAAAACCCATGGCGACTACTAGCCAGCAGAAACCCATCTGTGTCTCACATTCCAAAACCCATGGTCGACTCTAGCCAGCAGAAACCCATCTGTGTCTCACATTCCAAAACCCATGGCGACTACTAGCCAGCAGAAACCCATCTGTGTCTCACATTCCAAAACCCATGGTCGACTACTAGCCAGCAAAAACCCATCTGTGTCTCACATTCCAAAACCCATGGAATGGAACCAATAATCTTTAAAACTAATCAGAATGCGTAATTCAATCTGGGAGGTGGGATGGAAGCGCTAGAAGTAAATATCAAAAATTTAATCCTAATAAAGGTCATCTTCTGTGCGTATATAAAAGATTTATATACATGCTGATAAATATATGAAATTTATTACAGTTGATGGGAAATATTAGTCCTATTTAAGAATTTTGCAGTGTTATACGTTGCTACAAACAGATGCAGTTTTTAATTCTAATGAAGTGCAATCAGTTATTATGTGGTATTTACTCATTGTAGGGTACAAAGCTAATGAAAAGAATCTAGTCTAAAAGAAAATGTAAAGGTTCAGCCTAACTTTTAAGAAAAAAAATGTACCTGCCTTCTAATAAGAAACAGATGTACCCTATACCCCCACCCATGTCCATTCCATTACCAGTCAGTCTTATTCAGAGGCACTCATCCTTAGGTTTGTACTTTCTGCCTTATTTTATTTTATATTAATTTTTGTACTTATTTACTTTGTACTATAGATAACTCTCTGGTGTCATTGTATTTTTTAGTTAATGCCTGAGGAAGAACACTACGTGTTCGAAACGCGTTGTTTATATCATTAAAATTTTTATATGTGGAGACCATTTCATTAGATTTTTACCCTACAAAGATGTAGATTTGTTTTCTTAATACAGTTCTAAAAATTAATAATTTCTTTGCATAAATTGTATGATATTGATATTAAACGAAAATTATCAGCTTTGATCATTTAATGATGGTGCATTTATAAAAAATATTTTCAATAAAAAATATAGCAATATTCATTTTAACAAAAAGTATTTTAAGGAAGCAAATATAATTTTGAAGTATTTGCTCGAATGGGTTTGCGAGTGGATATTCACAGTCAAATGAACACTTGATTTGACTGGTGCAATACCAGAGGCTTACAGCAATCGAGTCCTTTCAGCTACAAGCCATTTCAATTGATCGGATTGCGATTTTCAAAAATGAAAGATCTCTTAAAAGTATTTCAAAATAAGAGTTGATTCGAAAAAAACCTTTTAATTTGTCCAATCATTTTGAAATTTACTATACCCATGGGAGATAAATTTGTTTAATTTAATAGAGATTGAAATATTTTTTAAACATATTAACAACATTCAAAAATTTTAACATATGTCTAATCTAGTAAAAACAAAAAACAAGACAGAAAATCAAAATATGTCTCTAGAGCTCACTATTAAACTACACACTACCTTTTGACTATTTAAATAATTGATCATCCTTCATTGTTATCTTCCATCTGGATCAACGAATTTCAGATCTCACACACTCTTAAAAATACTCCTTAAAAATAAAAAAACCTAAAAGTTCAAACTATGTACACATATGTTTATTTCGAAATACATACACTCTCCGTGGCGCATAATTCCTTCGCGAGGAATTATGCACCACGGAGAGTGTATGTGGTTGTTTAGTAATTTTGTTATTTCCAAATAACATATATTTATTATTTGGCCTTCAGAGTGGTTAGAATGGCTTATTTGATAATTCGAACTGTTTTTAATTATGTGTGAAACAACTATGGCTTCTTTTTTGCTTTTAATATAAACGATATTCATCTTCTAGTTACAAGATATAGCGAGCAGGCTAGCCCAGTGAAAACTTGCTCGCTTCTGGATTGGTAGATCCGGGGTTTCCAATACTCATTCTGGCCTTCCATTTATTTAAGGTGAATAAATCTGACCACATCGTTTCTCGGAGAAGACTTTAATCTATTGGCCCTGAGCCAGTACGATGTCAGGTACTTGTTAAGTATCTCTACTCTAAATACAATTGAGTTAGGCAGAATGTAGGACTCCGAAATATAGCATGGGACTACCCACTGCAACCTAACCTAATCCAGGACGACATCTAATCTGTTTAGGATTGTAATTATCGAACTAGTTAATAAAGAAATCACTGACGGCACTAGCAACAAATGACTCAAGGACTGTACCAAGGAAAACACTAATCCTAATTAGCAGACTCTTAACAACTAACTTGTAGTGAAAACGTAGTAAAATTGTAAGGCGGTTTACAGAGAGAAGTTTTCGAGCACTGCTCTGAGAGTGCCTTACTGGTTTGCAGCTCTATAAATAGTTTCTTTCTGTGCAAGACACAACTAATTTCTTTAGGGTACACTATTATTCGACTATAAGTAGACATTGAAGAAGGGCAAATGACTAATTTGAGCCACGTTGCTGCTCCATGTAAATTTTGTGGATAATGTTGATTCTCTGATGTTAAATAGACTTGAGTGCTCTCTGATTGGACTATAGGCTAGGCTTTGCAGTGGAGCAGATATCAGTTTAGATTTGCACTCTGCTCTGAGAGAGATCAATACCACAGAGCGTCAGATCCCTAAAGCAATCCTTTATTCATCTCCAGTCCCCTGTTATAGCCACTAAGGAACAAGACGAAATGACATCTCCAAGCTCATACAATATTAATGCTAGATAAAAAAAATGTCCCTCCCAAAATATTGGACATACGGAAAAATAATTCATACATTACTGCGTTACTAATGTAAAATAATGTAAAATGAGGTGTCAAGAATGCAATGGTTAGAAAAATTAGAGTATATTAGGATAAAGTCAAAAATGTGAATCATCTCATGGAAAACGCAAATATCTTGTGAAAGTAACGTTGTCTTGTCCATTACTGCATCTCTATGATTCAATGATAATAATACTATTCATGTAAGAAATAATAAATAAATATGATGTGGGAAATTTCTCTCCCTGGTACTGAATCATATAAAAAGCTTTACATTGTATCAAAAAATTGATAACAAACTGGATCAAATGGAAAAGTATCTTTTGTTTAGAATTGTGTATTTGTCTTTCAGACAGCGAACAATACAAAATCCTGCAGTGTAATTGACACCTTAAAAGTTAATAAATTAATAATGACATGAAATGTAAAAGAATAGAATTTTCACATGGAAAAAATTAACCTCAATCAAATATATAATTTCTGATGTTTTCCATACTATTATGGATTTGTCTCATAAAATGCTCTAATCAATCTATATGTTGCACCCTTAAACAAAACTTAATACCTGATGTATATTTTTTTTTGTTATAAATCTTAGTATCATTGGGTAATACTTAAGTATGAGGAATGGTGTTCTTGAAAAAATATTCCCATTTTAGTCTAATAGCTCATATCTATTATTTTCAAAAATTTCAAGCTTTCAGCTATAAAAGTTTTAAATTATACTGAAAATCTGGTTATGAATTTGATTTGAGTTTGCAAAACTGGCTAATTTCTAATACATATATTTTTTTCTCAATATACATTTAAAGCAACCTTTATAACAGAGCACACAAGCGCAGGAAAAAGATAATACTCCCTCAGAGTACATTGGATTTTTATGATTTTTGACAAAGGAAAAGAAAGTTGGTTTATTAAAAAACACTAAAATAATATAAAATACCCAGTACAAATGTAGGAATTATCCTACATTTTCAATTTAAAATTACCTTAAAACGACATTTTCTCTTACATGTTTCTGACATTTTTTAGAAACAATAAATATATTTTCAAGTTTTAAATGGGAAACTCTGTCTTAAATCATCAATGTAGATGGAGGTAAGATAAACTGTGTAAGAGATCCACTGTCCATTGGAACAAAAGTCATGTTCTCCTGTAGGACATTATTTCATAACACGAAATCTACACTTTCGCTTTTCAGAAATGTTATTACTGCTGTAGTTATACTAATGCTATTATAATAATAATAATAATATAGTATTCTTAGTCATTTTTCCCATTCTTATTGTGGTTTGAACATTAATTTATATGCATCAGTGGTGCAATAAACAAAAATAAGCATATATATTGCTAAATGTAATGCTTATATATGCTTATAGACTAATAAACATCTCCCAGTTAGGCATTTATATTATGCTTAAATGGGACATTATATATTATATATCCAAGAAGTTTGATGTTCTGTGTACTTATAGTAAGTTGAGTGTAGGCCACTATAAATTTTTATATGTTTACTGCACTTTCCAGTAATCGAAATTTGTGTATAACTTACTAAGTATATGTTATTTTACTGCTAAAAGAACTAGTTGTTCTATAACTAGAAGTATAGCGCTAAAAAAGTTTTTAGAAATCATGAAATGCACGATAACTTCTATTGCGTGAATGTAAGTTAAAAAAAGTTCAGCTCATATTCTCATAGATCAAGAATTTACAGTTCTTTGAAAAATAATTCTTTTCTGTTGTTTAATAATCTGACAATTTTCCATTTATGGTGTCTGTTTCGTCCATAGAAATACAAAAAAAAGACTCTGGTAGTAGTAATTTTTTTAGAAGAAATATATGTCAAAAAACATATTTCGGTCAAAAAAGTGACCTACCCACCATACAATATACCCCCCCCCCCCCCCCAAGCAATAAATCACATCTACATTATAAGGCTTACTTTAATTTAAAATATCAATTAGACCTATCAAACGCTGTGGACTCCAGCGTGCCAACAAACTTTTGGATACGCACCCAACCACCCACACGCATACACACATACTCACCCACACTCACACAAATAAACACAGAGACACAGATATGATCGGAAAAATATCGAAAGAGGACTTTGTGTACCTCAAACCATGTCAATCTGTCAAAATATCTTGATCAAATGTTTAATGATCACTATACTTTACTTATAGCAACATAATAGACGTTTTAAGAAGAGTTAAAGTTTATTATTGTTCATGTGTGCCAATTTTAACTAAAGTCAAAGGTTTTTGATCTATTTAGGGGATCCCCGTGATTTAAAGCGACGAGAGAGACTGGTTTTCTATAGCTCTCCTAGATTGGTATTACTCAGAGGGTCTCTGGATGCACCCTTTTATTTTATTGTAGCTTTATTTAAGATATTTTTATCCAATTCCCGGCCAAACTGATGTATTTATAAACCGCTTCTAAAATTTGTTGATTTCGATACATAATGGTAGGTCTCTACTGTTGCAAACGTCATATAAGTATTCTTCTGATGTGAGTATGTCTGGTAAGTTCAAAATAGCACTAAATATGTCTTACAAACTTCAATTCCTCTGCTTAGGGAAGTTCTTCATTTCCGACCAATGTACTTAATGAAATACTTAATGTAAATTAAGATGGATTTAATAGTTAAAAAACAATGCATGAAATATTTTTTCAAACTCTTTATTAAAACTAGTTTATATATATATATATATATATATATATATAATATATAAAATTTAAATTCACAAACACACACGAGAATACAAACAATAACTTACAAATCACATATTGAAATGTGAAACTCATCAGAGACTAGATCTATTAAGAGGCGAAGGAAGCGTCTTCCGTCAGGTCAAGAAACGCCAATGAATCAGTATGTTTTATATTACTAATATTATTAGTATAATAATTTATTTGTTATTCATATTTTATGTGTTTATCATTTATATATATATATATATATATATATATATATATATATATATACATTTTTATCAGGAATCACTCAGTTATTTAGGTTTAAATTTAACTCTCATTGTCAACGTTTTGGTTTTTATTTAAAACCATTTTAATAGGCACAATTATAAAATTTTGAAACATAAAAACTAAGTATTACATTAAAAATTATTCTACAAATTAAAATAGTGTGTGGATTTCAACAACAACTGTCTAGTTTGAATAAACACGTGACACTGTGTCACTGTGTAAACTCAGTAACACATGTTTATTCAAACTAGGCAGTTGTTGTTGAAATCCACACACTATTTTAATTTGTAGAAACATTTTTAATATAATAGTTAGGTTTTCTGTTTCAAAATTTTATAGGTCTGCTTATGAATAAGGTTTTAAATAATAACTGAAACGTTGGGATTGTGAGTTTAATTTAAACCTGAAGAACTGACCGAGTCCTGATAAAATTTTTGTTTTGTATACATATATACTTTTTCGATGAAAATATGATCCGAAACGAGCAAATATAGTTTATTCTTCATAAAAAAAACAGTGAGACATTAAAATCACACACTTACAGTCTCTAATTTTTGGTTTGAACCGTCTTCAGGAGAGATAGAGGGAAACCAAGGGCACTGGTTCAGAGACGGTTAGAGAACAATAATGTGGCCGCATGCGTGCCCGTTCACAAGGTTAATCAGAGAATCAATTTATAATTAAATTAAATTAAGAAATTTGGAAAAATATCAAATAAATAAAAGAAAAATGGCTGAGATTAGACTCTGACGAGAACCGCTTGTTGCGGTTGAAAGATTTAGACTTTTTTTCTCATTTATTATTGTGTTTTGAACATTGAGATATATATATGAGATATTAATAAAAATAACAAAGTTCATAACTGAGGTAGAGTACATAACACCAACAACACCAATTAATTTGTTTTAACCCAGACATATATGGGAGTTAAATTAACAATGATTTTTATAACAGTTGAAATAGAACAGTGTTTGTGAATTGGAATTTGGTTAAATAGATGATGAACAGGGCTGACATCTTGAGTGGAAATCCATTAAGGCATAGCCAAGTATCTTGGAATAATGCTATCTCTCGACCCATTTCTAGACTACCAGCCTGCACATGCTTACCTGCTAAATAAACTTAAAAACTTTTCACATTCTCTTTTATGTCCCTTATTTTAGAATCACCCTACTCTTTATTAGTCATACATGCTTGCACATAAGATAGCTGTTTTAGTAAGTATCCTACTCCTTTCGGTTTTTATGGTTAAATCCTGTTCCCCAAAAATTATGTTCTTACTAACAATGATTAAGAATAACCAATAAAATTTACTGTATTTTATCTTTAAATGTGAAGTTTGGGACAAAACTGCATCATCTCTCTCGCCTCTCCATCTTTCATTATTTCTCTGTCTCTTTCTCTCTCTCTCTCTCTCTCTCTCTCTCTCTCTCTCTCTCTCTCTCTCTCTCTCTCTCTCAATCTTTCTTTCTTTTCATATATGTAGACTTGTAATCCATGTATTTGGTTGGAATTGGAATCTTCTCTACCCATTTCTTCTTGAAATATCCTCATGTATTGTATACACAAACATACATAACACTTTGTTATGTATCTCATGGCACTGAGAAACATACCAATAATAAAGCAGCCTGTGAGAAAAAAAAACACGACACACATGCATACAGATAAACACACACAGCAAGTTTAAACTGTTTGCACCGATTCACTTTAGCAAACACCAGTAATTGTGATGTAAAAAATTAGCAAACTGCAAATCACCTAATATTTATATGGAGCCTGCTAGGAAAAGAAAATAATGAGTGATAATAATTAAAATTATTATGATTATCGCTTTATGTGTGACTACGGTACTTTAACATCTCTTCAGCTAACATCTCTTCAGTAGTGAATTAACCGTTAATGATTGTTCAAAATAAGTGCGCCCGCCTTATAGCCAGGGCTCCTTGGTACGCCCGTAATGTTGATATTCACCATAACTTGAAAATGGAATCCATAGATAGTTACATCACTTGACTTACTACCAATGAAGACAACAAACTATCTACTCATCCAAACCTCCTGGTACAAACTCTAAATCCTGCCACCAACCTTCCTCAACCTCACTGAACAATTACTTCATCCACTGACTATCTGACTACTTTTCCAACTGATGACTAAAAACTTTGAAAACCATGACCTCAAAAAGACCACATAACCGCGAATACGACATCTTTACTGCACAGACGAACTTATATCTGACATGAATTACTGACATTACAAGTTATAGTAGCACAATAAGCAAGCAGTAGAAGGCCTCTGGTCTGGAACTGCTAGTTACGACGTGCACTATAGTGCGCGGATATATTCGTTGGTCGTTGGTCGTAACCGTTAAAATTCCATAAATACAGCGTTAAAAGAAGTTATACAATTGAAATTCAATAAAAATTTATTGGAGTGGTTTCATGTTTCATCTATAGCTACGACTTCATATTAAAGAAGATGGCAGGTGAAGCTCAAGCATCTACTTGGAGACCATGTCCTAGAATCCTGTCCTACAGAGTTGATAACAGAGGTGAAGGGTCAAATAACAGAGTGTGGTACGACCTAACTTTCCAGAGGTAAAGTGGAACAGGGAATGAAAGAGGGATGAGACAGAAAGAAAAACAGACAAATGTGAAAAAGAGTAAGACCAGAGAAAGAAGGTATGATTCAGAGTAAGGTGAATAATAGAGTGGAGAGAGAACGTACAGAGAATTAGAGGGAGAGGTGTATAAGAGGGAGATTGATTGAAGAGTGAGGATTGAAGAGTGGAGTGATAGTTTAGAAGAGATATTTTATCGTGAACGACGGGTTATTTTTTATATCTCAATAAACATAAACTTATTTGAAATAGCAAGATTTGAATAAAAAAAAAATCTGAAATATTAATTAAACATCTTCTTCTTTCAAAGTTATTTGAATAAGTCAAAAAAAAAAAGAGCACTGTAATTAAAGAATGGATATCCAACATTATTAGCTGAAGATGGGAGATTATAAAAAAAAAATGAAAAAGAGGTGGTGAGAGGGAGAAAGATAGAAAGTGAGATAGGTTTTGAACTGGGAGCCTAATCAAGCTGAAACCCAATTACTGGGCAACATTGAATATCTACCTTATTGGCTGAAATCCTCGAAAACCGCAAATATTTCATTTTTTGCTTTGATTTGAAACCACTGGATGTAATTAAACTTTGTTCAGAAATAAATCATTCTGAAAAGTATATTAAATTTCGTAACACACAGATACAGTGGAATATAAAAAATGTATGTGTTATAATACAAAACAATCATCTAATAAATTCTAAAGAACCGGGAAAAAAAAATATTCTTTCCTCCAAAATAAAAACTATATAGCTATTTGAGCGTTCTCTCTCTCTCTCTCTCTCTCTATAAATCATATATATATATATATATAATATATATATATAAACAATGATCAAACCACAAAAAGAAATGGGAAAACAAGACTAAGATCTTTCAATATGTTGATCGATCTTAGTTGGTTGAAAGATCTTAGTCTTGTTTTCCCATTTCTTATTGTGGTTTGATCATTGATTGTTATTTCACGTGTTTATGTGAAATCTTATTATATTTATATATTATATATATAATATATATATATATATATATATTTATACAAAACTAATATTTATCAGGATACAATTAGTTCTTCAGGTTCCCAACGTTGGATTTTATTTAAAACCTTTTTCATAAGCCTACGAAACAGTGGAAATATAAGAAATAATTCAATAATTCAAAAATCAAACATACATAAAAAGAGCAATTAGTAACAATTAACAAATTACAATAGAAATTTTGATAATAGGTTAATGAGAGAATTTACAGAAGTATAAATGTTGAAACAGTAAAACTAAGTATTATATTACAAATTATTTTACAAAGAAAAACAGTCAGTGAATTTCAACAAAAACTGTCTAGTTTGAATGAAAACGTGACACTGAACTAAAATAAACAAGCAAGGTAACCAAATTTCACCAGACAACCAAAAAGTCGCTAACGCAATTTTTCATCGATCAACAATGTTTAACTCAACGCACTATTTCAATTTGAAATGTCACTTCTATAATTAATGGATGACTGGTTCTTTCTAATACATAACATTCCAGAGTTTTCCTCCTCTGTTCATCCATTTCTTTAGCTATTATTTTTATTTCATCAAAATCAAAATTATAGCCTTCATTAATACTACTGCTGGTAATGCAGTGGCATTAATTTTCTTTTTTTATGGAATAACTGTGCTGGTAAGTCCTTTTCTTCAAAAAACGACTAGTTTCTCTGTAATAAACTTTGTTACAGTCTTTGCACTTAAACTAGAGATTAAGTAATGAATACCGGATAAGAAGGTTCAACCTGCACTGAGTGATCAGCTGGTTCAAGATGTAAGTTCTTTGGTTTGACTCAAAAGCAAAATTTTAAAATTATTTACTGCACTATATTATTTTGAAAGCAATTAATTATAAGCTCATATATTTTATTTGAAGGATCATTTAGAATAAAGACATTTCCATTAAAATTTTATCAAGAAAGTAAATGTATAGCTGAGGTTTCTATTCATTTTTTGCATGATAATTCGTTTAAAACTAATATATATATATATATATATATATATATATATGAACGGGAATACTAAAGAAATCTAGTAGCTGATGTAATTTAAACCATAATTTATGGTAATCGGATTGCTTTTCAATTGTTATTTTTAGGTAATTTCAATTCTTGCAATCAATAAATATGTTATGTAGTTATTTCCAAAAATAATAAGATGTAATTAAATCAATTTCATAATAAATTCAAACTTTTTAAATTTAATCATGAAAATTTAAATTTGTTTGCCACCCGTTGACTTTATTGATTAGAATTCTTCCCGCAGGCCTGGAAAAAGTTTTCCCATTCCTGTTAAGGAGGGTTGAAATATAAAAGTTAACGATCCCTCGACAACTCATACGCTGGTATCTCAATTACAAGATAAACCACCAATTGCCTTAAAAAAACTAATCTCTTATTAATATAGTTATAACGGATTATTAAATTAATAGCTAAATACCTTATCATAGAAAAATATGTTATTTTATTGACATAGAATGTAGAATATCTTTTAATATACAAAATATATACATTCTTTTTTTACAAATACAGGTAGGAAAAATGACTATTCATAATTAACTTAACCCAGATGATAAGGTATTTTTAAAGTATAAAGTCCTTTTTAAAACTGCGTAATGCTATAGAAGTCCAAAATGACCTAGAGAGATGATTTGGCAGTTAAATTTACAATTGGGAATATGCATTTGAAAGGGGGAAGCAAAGTAGAAGTACGTCAAACTGACGCTGTAGAGCCATTACTCTTACACTGGACCATAATTCCTGGCTCACTCGCCGCATTGGCCTAAATCCACTCCATTAAGCGGCCTGATAATGAAAAAACACAACTCCCTTGATCTTTTGTCATTTTATTTGACAACTCTGGATGTTAAAACAAAAACGTTGCGCAATTTACTTTAAAAAACTGAAGTATTTTCAGTATGTATAGAGTATTTCATCTGCTTTTGTAGTTTACTTGTATGCGTCGCTCATATTACCACTTGTAAATCAAATCTTATTCGACATAAATTAATTTCTACAAATCATAAACGACAGCATTAACACAACTAAATGATAAATATTCTGATAACTTGATGATCCCAAAGTTTTTCTATAGAGAATATAGTTATAATAAAACCTTTAAATTAGACAAGGTTTTAATAAACATGTTTCACTACATATGATTATATTTAATATAATGTTTAGATTATAACATTATATTAATTCTAATATATATTATATTAATTTTATTATAATATATTTAAAATAACCTTCAATCGGTTCCACAACCTGACAAGGGCAACCTACTAAAACACAAAAAGTATAAAGCTTAATCTTTGAGGATTATTTCAAATGAAAAGAATCTCTGCATGAAGTGGTTTAGTAATAATATTATAAGCATAAGGCTTTGAGCGTTTCAAATTTTAAAAAATTTTTAAAAAATTATTATATTTACATTTGAAAAAGTTAAATAAAATTCTATAATTAAATGATTATGGTATGTGATGGCTTTGAGTGTTCTAAAGTTTAAATTTTTTTTATAATTTTTTAAACAAATTATATTTTTACATTTAAAAAAGGTAAATAAAATTCTAAAATTAAATTATTGTTATATGTGATGGACTTTGAAGCTATAGGCAAGTCAAAAGTGTCAAATTAATGTCCATTCTAATCGTATTATTAATTTAGAGATATTGCTATCAATAAGTCCAAGTTGTATGGTCATAATCATAGATGGTCACCATCTGTATTGACTAATACAGAATTAATGTATATTAATGTATATAAATATACATTAATATTAATGTATTTATGTATTAAGAATTCCTTATAAGTTATATAGACCATAATAAACAAATAATTATACTTATTACTTCGCAATAAGCAAGATATCCAAAAAAAATATAAAATAAAATCTGGAAGCTCTTGAGTCGTGATTAGTCTGTAAGCTTGACTTCTGTTAGTCCGTATTTTTACTACATAGTTATGAAGACTTGTTCAAAATCTTCAGTAATTATTAAAAATATGATCAAGACATGTTAAAGAAGCTGTCGTCATCTATTTTATTTTTATTATTGGGACAAACCATCATAAGTTGTACTCTTTGCTTCCCTGTCCGGTATCGGAAGACATATTTTCTTTAAGAGCTGACTAAATTTAATGAATTCCCTTCCCAGTCCGTTAAGGTTGTCGATCATTTATTTATTAGTTAGTTTTTAATTATTGAAAAAAATATTTTTAATAATACTATTTATTATAACTAAAATGAAAATATATGAACTAATAAATTGATAAATGATAACAACACTGAACAAACAACTGATTTAAAACAAGTAGTTTAAAATGGTTAGATCTTAGAGATGGGATAACTTTAAAACCAGTTGAGCAAGCCCCTAATGTATATGAGTCTTTACTAGTTATTAGAATGTATCCTGAAACCTATCTGCTACTAAGAAAGGTACAGTATATCGAAAATGGAACAGTTTAGGGGAAAAAAACTAATGACAAATAAAAACGGAAATATAATTTAACGATATTATTACCGTTCATACAGCATCTTTCATACTTCTAAATATATAATAAATTCTGAAAGAGAATGTTATGTTAGATATGTTGTACATTAAATTAAACAAATTACATTTATTAGAGTTTGAATACAGCAAACTGAGCTATCTGTCTTAATTAGTATTCACTAATGACAGCTATCATTAAAGCATGAATATCGGCTTTCAAAGCTTTCAAGCCATCTCATTTCGGTTCCAGTTTCTCTTGGCTTCCATTTACATTTTGGGGACCATTAAATTCTGTTACAGTTCTGCCTTTTCACATAATTAACATTGCCTTAATTATATTAGTAGCAGTATGAACTCTCTGTATCCCCCCCCCCCCCACTACACACTTCTGTCAACATATCCTTCAAACATCCCTCCCCCTCCCCCACCATTCCCCCACTACAGCTTTACCCATATTCGTCTTTCCATTCTTTGCCAATTTTCCTAGTTTCGCATTCACTTTAATTAAACTCCATTTTCTCTTTGATCTCAGACATCAAAGCTCTACAGTTAAATCATTTTTCTTGTTTCCCTAAAATGCTTCTTTTTTCTTTTTTTTTTTTTAATTTCCCGATTTCAATCAACTCTTATTATACTCATTCCAATTTTTTTTTAATTAAAGAAATAACTCCATTTAAAATCTTACACTGTTAGTTATTTCATGGATTCAATTTATTCATCTTCAATTAGCATAACACAAATTGCTTTCTTAGGAGATGAAAACTTAAAAATTAAAACACTCTGCGTCAATAACTGAGTTTTTATTTAATACCATATATATTTCAGAGTATAATAATACAGAAGTGTACCAATTAATGATTTGTTTGGATAACAAATCTGAGGTGTAAAAACAAGTAAGCTTTATTAGGAGTTTTTTTTTGGGAAATTAACAATGTTTAGGTTAGATTAAGTTAAGATGTAGTGGCTGTTACACAAGAGAACACATAAAGCATTGGCCTTTGTGTAACCACACAATGAACATTCTACATCGGGAGCCTTAAATTTAACTCAAGTATATTTAAAGTAGAATAAATGAATAAATGAAGAGGAGATCTTGTCTCGCTCTGTTGTAATAAAGATTACTCGAAAGGGGTTCCATTTATACCCACCCTGAGTCTATCAAAGCCAAAAGGATAAAGTAACTACCAGTATTCCAACCCACTTAGCTGAGATCGTGTCCGTTCCTACTGGTATAGGTTGGGGCTCTAGCTCCCCGGGATGCTAAGCAGGTATCCTCCCGAGAAGATACTGGTCCGCACGCAGCGACTACAAGGGTCTACCCAACCTGGGTGAGAACCACAGCCACGAGTCCGACCTCAAGGGCTGGCTGGAGAGAAAACTCCCCATGGTCCCCCGCCACCCATAGTACCGACTTATTTTAAAAGTTTTGGATCAAACTCCGGTCCGAAGTCCTACTGAACCTGCTCAGCTGCAGGTAGGGTCAGGGACAGGTGGCGTTGGTCAATGAGAGATTTTAATCTCTCCACTATACGTTCATTATTTCAAGACTGCCCACAGTGGGGCCCAAATGGGTCAAATGTTATCACTGCAACCCCTGCTCCCGGGGTAACGGAAAATTTCCCTTTTAAGGGGGACGATCGAATTCTAACAGATCCTGTGGTAGTCCTTAAACTGTAGACCTAGTGGGGAGTCGGCCAATCAAGTATATTTAAAGTAGGGATCTTTTACGAGTAACTGACATCGAACTGGCTCATACACGATCTTAATAAAATCATCCTTTAACAATGTAATTTATACTTTGCTGATCAACTTTTTCGATACCAACCACCCACCCACTGACTGACTCATTTATATACACAACATAGAAAAATCATAAAAAAAATGCAACAGTTATCTCAGGAGTCCATCAAATGTCTAAAGCCATCAAAATCACAAATAAAATTCTTCTATGATTACAGTACTTTAATTTACTTGAAATATAAGTATACTTTTTTTATATAAGCAAAAAAATCTGGAATGTCAACACCCACTTTAAATAAATGTATTATCAAGCTCACTGCAATCAATTTCATTGCTTGATTTATTTTTACGAGGGTCGTCCAGAAAATAAGTTCCGTTTTGGTCTGTAGGGCGGTAGGAGTGGTTTTTGCCAAATCCGGCAACACCGCTCGAAAGAGGAGAGGTGGGGGAATAGAATGAGAGGTGGGGGGCCTCAGTCGGTCAATTACCAACGTCAGGGCAGGTAGTTGAAATGGAGCCCTCCATGTCACGTCCCGCCACCTCGATCCCCGTTCCTCTCGAGTTGTTTTGCGCGGAGTGATTCAATTTCTTTATGCACAGGGTTTCAAATCAGTTCAAATTCACGAACAGCTCATTTCTGTTTATGGAGAAGGTGTAATGAGTGAATCAATGGTGAGGAGATGGGTATGTGAATTTAAGGCGGGAAGACATTCAGCTCTCTAGGGACCCACCGGGCGGAAACTTTCCGAAAGTCAAGTTTTTCCGAGACGATCTCATGGATGAGGGATCGTGAGATGTCTGGGAAACTCAGGTGGAGTTCATCCAGGGTTAAACGACGATCTTTGCGAATTGCATTGTCGATTTCTGCGACAATTTCGTCCGTCACAACTGAGGGTCTGCCTCTCCCACTTTCATCCTCAAGTGAATGTCTTCCCGCCTTAAATTCACGTACCCATCTCCTCACCATTGATTCACTCATTACACCTTCTCCATAAACAGAAATTAGCTGTTCGTGAATTTGAACTGATTTGAAACCCTGTGCATAAAGAAATTGAATCACTCCGCGCAAAACAACTCGAGAGGGAACGGGGATCGAGGTGGCGGGACGTGACATGGAGGGCTCCATTTCAACTACCTGCCCTGACGTTGGTAATTGACCGACTGAGGTCCCCCACCTCTCATTCTATTCCCCCACCTCTCCTCTTTCGAGCGGTGTTGCCGGATTTGGCAAAAACCACTCCTACTGCCCTACAGACCAAAACGGAACTTATTTTCTGGACGACCAGCTATACTACTACTATAAATTGCCGATGAGGTCGTGTTTACTCTAATTTTAGTTGCAGTTGCAATGTCATGTACTTTGAACAAAAGAATAAAAGAGGTTTGAAACACTTACTCAATTCATTGAGTTATTATGTATTGAATGCTTTATTTCTGCATAGCAATAAATTTAACATCCTAAAAACTGGGATCCAGGCAAAGTTTCAGGGTATGAAAATTCCATTATTAAAGCTAACATTATTCACTCAGCCATGAAAAAATATAATTTCTACAACTTGATTAAATGATAAAATAAAATTATGATAACTCTCTTAACATCATTTCAGGGTTACTAAAAAAAAATATTGGTATTTGTTAGGGAAAGTTGTGAAGTTTTAAAAGTTGTTGATTACTTCTGATGTTTAAAGTTCAAAGATGGGTTTTTTGAGGATTTTGGTCCAAAGAAATTACACTGCTGTTTATACGCCGACGTTCTGCCAAAAATTGTTTGACATTCCCAAGGCTTGTTTTTGAAGAAAAAACTTGTTACGGTCCATGCCTTTCTCTCTCTCTCTCTCTCTCTCTCTCTCTCTATATATATTATATATATATATATATATATATATAAAGATTTCACATGTGAAACAACAATCAATGATCAAACCACAATAAGAAAAGGGAAAACAAGACTAAGATCTTTCAACCGTAACAAGCGGTCTTCGTCAGAGTCAAAAACCCAACTGAGAGTCAAAAAACTCAGTTGGGTTTTTGACTCTGACGAAGACCGCTTGTTACAGTTGAAAGATCTTAGTCTTGTTTTCCCTTTTCTTATTGTGGTTTGATCATTGATATATATATATATATATATATATATATAATAAAGCAACACAAAAATAACAGAAAAACTTATTAGAATCAATATTTCTTATCACAGTTCGTCTTCAGGAAGAAGCTAAAAGAAGAAGAAGAGCTAGGATACTGCCAGATGAGCGATGCAGAATCGAATGAATGATGGAAAAATCATTCGTCTCTGCACCGCTCGTCTCGCAGTATCGGAGCTCTTCTTCATTTTCTTCCAGTGCTTCCTGATGACGACCTACGGTTCGAAATATTGATTCTAGTAAGTGTTTTCGTTCTTTTTGTATTGTTCTTTTTTTAACAGTTACTTATTTGTCCAGTTTTGACCATTTCTATTTTACATATATATATATATATATATATATATATATATATATATAGAAATGATCAAACCAGAATATGAATTGTGGAACATATGAATATTGTGATATATACATGATTTCATATTGTGGTTTGATCATTGATTGTTATTTCATTTGTTTATGTGAAATCTTTTTTTCGATATATATATATATATTCGTATATTTTGGGAGCAGGCCTTCATTGATACATGTTCTATTAAAACCTATGCCAAGAGAACTGATTTATCTTGTCCCAAACTTATGGAAGCCAGAGGTAAGGAAATTTGAAAAATTAATTCGAAAATGCGTCAAAATTGAAATAGCCATAGGTTTTAATAGAACATATATATATATATATATATATATATATATATATATATATATATAAAATGTCAGTCGTTATCAACCTTTGGAGGGATTCACATCTTTTCCTGAAGACGAGGACATCGAAAAATATAGTAGTGAGTTCAGTGATTTCTTTTCTATGTGTTCTTTTTAAATTCTAGTTTATATATATATTTACATAGTATATATATATATATATATATATAATATATATATATCCTTAGTGTATATTGGCAGCAGATTCTCTTGTAAACATATTTTATTAAAGTAGACGGCAGCTTCCGCATTTACGACTTTTTTGCTCGTTTTTTCTAGTTTTCTTACTAGTTTTTTCTGGTAGGGAGTGATTTCATGGAGGAGTTGTCCCAGAGACATCAAAGAAATAATTTTGTAGCTTAATCAATAATATTATATTTTTATACTTACAAGCTTTCGATTTTCTCGGAAATCATCTTCAGGTATATAGATCAATATCTAACAGATTAAATTCACACAATAACAATTTTTCTAAAGGTTAAACAGACATTAAAAGGAATAAAATTTAGAGGTTAATAGAACTAGATGAACTTTGTGAAAAAATATATATATATATATATAGAAAAGTTACAACTAGAAAACACAAAAAAGGGACTACGTAGACCTCACGGTTCTCCATCATTTCGGCTTTCTTGCTGATGAAGAGGAGGTATAAATGTGAACCTCTTCACGTCTCTGCACTCATGTTTCATTCTCAACTGTTCTGAAGATGGGGAAATTATCTAGAAACAGTGAGTGTCCTTCTCTTCTTTGTGTTTTCTAGTTCCAGCTTTAATTATAAGTCCGGTTGCAGCGTACGGTTTTAAATGAAAGTATATAAATATTAAACAAATTAAGAATATATTAAACATTTGAATTAAATATAAATGTCCAAACCGCAGTAAACAAAAACAGAGAAATGAATATAAGAAATGAATATAATGAAATAAGACATTTCAAACAAAAGACTATGTCTTTTAGGAGTGACGAAAACTAGTTGTTTGGTTGAAAGATCGTAGTCATTTCCTGTTTTTCTCTCTGTGGCTTACATGTTGATAAACAAAAATTAATTAACTGTTATTGTTAAATCAAGATTACACTTTTTTGAGTGATTTAGTTTAAATTTATTAAAACACTATTAAATATGAATGACGAAGGTAATAAAATTATTTAGAATGTTTATTTTTGCCAAATTGACTTGACATAACTAGTAATTGGTTTGAAAGTTAGACAAGGGAGTGAGTAAATTATTGATAGATTTCATTGCTACAGTTCAACCCAATCTAGCTTCATATTAATTACGCTTGTCAATATAGCTGAAAGCTATACATCAGCTTAACTGAATGAATCATGATTAGCTAACTAGATCATTGACTAATTTTAACTGATATCCCGATATTAAACACTTTCACATATCCTTCACTTACTTGTTCTAATCTTGCAACCAATAGTACAATCAGGGGCTGAAGTATCCGAAAAGCAGTTATGTCAAAGGTCAAAACAATCATAGAAATAGAAGATTTGCGGTGTATTCCTATATTTCCGTAATGGTGAATAGTAGGGAGTATTCCAAAAATGGAGTAGACATCAAAAATCCAAAACGTCTAAACAACGAAGATTTAGATGATAAAGATTTTAAATGTTTTTTTGCAATTTCGTTATGATTGAAGTAATTATTGGTGAACCATCAGTATATGTATAAAGCAAAATTACTAATAATCAAAATTATTTAACGAAACAGAAGAAGGAACTAAACAAAACTTATGATGAAACGCGAATTTTATACTGCTCTTCTTACAAAGTGAAAGGATTTAAGATTAAAATAAGACTTTTGATGGGGACAGATGAATATTTAGACTTTAGACTTATCGGCCTAAAATTTGTTATTTTTATTAAGTTTTAGAAAAAATAATCTAATAATTATTTGTTTATTAGTGAAAACGAGATGCCTTCAGTTTTCATGTCCAATAGATACGAGTACTTCCAAATGTCCAATAGTGTAAATATAAATAACAGTTAGTAGAAGCTAATAGTCATAGTAAGTACAGAAAACTTACAAGGGAACCCGAGTAGAATTATACTTTCATCAAGTGTGTTGTAGAGAAATGGTGGGAATTTACATCTAGGAACATGATGAAGAAAGTATAAGATGAAAGTAACTGGGTGAAGAATAACCATAGAACAGAACTACACACATACGAGTACATCAGAAATAATTTACCTTAGTAAGAATCTATCACATGAGGGTGATAGTAGAATTTTCAACAGTGTAATAGTATATTAAAAAATCTTTCAACTCTCTAGAGTAAGTAGTTTAAGAGAAAGAAAAATATTTCCAAAAGCACAGGATAAGTAATATATAGGATTCCCTATATTGTCCAAAAATTATACACATCATCAACACTATAAGGGAAATTGTGCTGTAACGTAAAATTGATAAATCAAATAGTGTGACCTATAGCGTATTCACAAATTTTAGTGAACAACTATCCACCCAAATTACATTCTCTCTCTCTCTCTCTCTCTCTCTCTCTCTCTCTCTCTCTCTCTCATACACACACACACACACCCACATATATATATATATATATATATATATAAAGATTTCACATAAACACGTGAAATAACAATCAATGATCAAACCACAATAAGAAATGGGAAAACAAGACTAAGATCTTTCAACCGTAACAAGCGGTCTTCGTCAGAGTCAAAAACCCAACTGAGTTGACGAAGACCGCTTGTTACGGTTGAAAGATCTTAGTCTTGTTGTCCCTTTTCTTATTGTGGTTTGATCACATATATATATTTATATATACTATATATATATATATACAAAGATTCACATTAACACGTGAAATAATTATCAGTGATCAAACCACAATATCAAATGGGAAAACAAGACGAAGATCTTTCAACCGTAATAAGCGGTCTTTGTCAGAGTCAAAAACCCAACTGGGTCAGCTCAACTGGGTTGAAAGACCTTAGTCTTGTTTTCCCATTTCATATTGTGGTTTGATCATATATTTATGTATATATATATATTATTTGTTTATATATATAAATATATATATTTGTTTATATATAAACCATCCTTGAGAATGGCCGATGATGACCGAGACATGTCGGTGTACACGAATAAAAATTTTGGAGAACTGATGTATCTTGTCCCGAACTTATGAAAGTCAGAGGTCAGAAAATTTGAAAAATTAATTCAAAAATGTGTTAAAACGGAAATGGTATAGGTTTCAATAGAACTTATATATATATATATATATATATATATATATATATATATATATTTGTTCTATTAAAACTGATGCCTAATTCGAGTTTTACAATTCCGCTGACTCTGACGAAGACCGCTTGTTATGGTTGAAAGATCTTAGTCTTGTTTTCCCATTTTCTTATTGTGATATATATATATATTGATTTGAGATAATAAATGATTCGAAATAAATTTGAAATAAAATTATTTGAATGACACTCATGCAGAATCAACTTTTTTGTTCAACGGTGATCAGAAGGGACGAGAAGGGAGACCAAGGACACTTTGTAGATATATATATATATAAATCAAGAAGAGTAAAGTATTAATGTATAAGAGATGATGTTAAATTTTAGATTTGTTTTATTAAGTTACTATTTTAGGTGTTTTTTATATTACTAGTTAAGAGCATTTAAACAGTTGCAAATTGACTGGCTGAATTATCTGGCGTTAAAGCAGAGAGTCTCTCCAAGCTAAATGAATGGAATGCAAATAAAGATGGAATGGAATGCGTGTTCAATTGCGATAAGGGCGGTAGTGGTAAATGACGGGTGCTGGATTGGTGACGGCGCAGTTTGGGGATGACTCCACGCTTGAGTCTCCCAACATTCATCACCGCCCTCCATTTGTTTCCAAATGTTTCCTCCCACTCCAAACATTCTACTGTCTTACGCTTGAATAAATTTAATATATATGCCTAATAAATAAACATTTTTCTAGACGGTAGCATTAAGGAGCGGTTCATCTCACTGATGTACTCCTGACTTTCCTAGCCTATTATTAATAATTTAATTATACTAATTATTTCACAGTCTCTTGTATATGAAAAGCAAATATCTTTGTTGTTTCAGATGGATATTCAAATATTAACTTTAGATTGTAGAACTCTGTCTTTACTAATCTTTAAGACCAGGATTGTAAGATTCAAGGAAGTCATTATGAAGCAGGCTATAGTGGTCAATGTACCATTCTTGGATCCAAGGGTCGCAAGGGGTAGAGCATCCTAGTGTATATATATATACGAGTTCGAGATTAACAAAGAGCAACACACAAAGTAGGGAAACACACTTACAGACTCAAATTTTTGGGTAATCCGTCTTCAGGAGAAAAGAGAATGGGAGACCAAGCACGTTGTAGACGTAACGGCAAGTAACCCACTGTGTATTTGTGTTTCTCTACTTTGTGTGTTGCTCTTTGTTAATCTCGAACTCGTATTGTGTCCAGTTTGGATCGTATTTCGTTTTATCAGTGAATATATATATATATTGCTAAAATCACAGCTTCCTCTTGCAAGACTTTTTTGACCGATGTATTCTAGTTTTCTAGATAGGTTTTGTTACATTCCTTGCCATGAATATGAGAAGTATTGATTTACAGAGTAAGCAATATTTTTTTACTATCATTTTTCTGTATTACTTCATAGTTACCGATCTCATTATATTGACCGGAAAGATTCAAAATGTTTTTAGACTATTTGATTACTCATAGATAAAAAAGTGCTGAAAACATTTTTTAGCAGATTGTAAATAAATAATCATATGAACTATGAACTTTTTATACCATGCCCAATGGAATTCATGGCCACAATGATTAAAATCACCAAAAATGATAAAAATCAGATTACAGAGAAAGAATTTACAGGTCATGAATTCTGACCATGAAAACTGAAAATGTTTTCTATTTCACGCAAGAAGATCGCATCTCTTGGTGACAAAGGATGCCAAAATATAGAACATATTTGTTGCAGTTTTTTTTTTCAATATTTTGTCCATGAAATGTTTTCTTTGTAATTTTAATTTTCACTTTTGCTTTGTAGGGTAGGAAACAATATTTCTATTGTTTGTCTCGGGGAATGAAAATACTTTTTAATTGGATTCCCACTCAAATGAGAGTTGATGTACATGAAAGGACAGATAAGTTGGCTAAGACTATAGCAGCACTACGACAACCAGGCATGATCATCTCTCAATACAGTCAGCAGATTGATGGAAGCAGCCCTATTGATAGAGGAGACAGCCTGTACTGGACGACGCGACCAAAGCCAGCGTCAAGCGTGACACGCCTCCAGCACCTCCCATGCAGAGCGAGCATCCCAGTCTTCCGATTGTTCAATACTTATAGCAAAATAGAAGATCCCTTTAGTTTATTTTTTAATCTATATCCAAATGTATAGTTTAACATAAGCAAAGATGCAAAAATAAGAACAAAGTGAAGCTGATAAACCGAAATTGTGTTAATCTCCTCGTTTTTTATCTTAATTACGGTTTAAACCAAAAATGGAAGACTGTAAATATATGTTTCTTTCCTTTTATCATCATTAATGTTGATCTATTTGTAACTGTTTCTAATCGTATATTTATAGTTTAAGTTGTATATATATATATAGACAAAGAAACATAGAGAAATCAAAAGAACACACTTAGTCTCTAATTTTCGGTTTGAACCGTCATCAGAAGAAATAAGAGAGGGAAACCAAGCGCACTGGTTCAGAGATGGTTGGAGACCCTCTCTTATCTCTCCTGAAGAATTTTCAAACAAAAAATTAGAGACTGTAAGTGTGTTCTTTTGATTTCTCTATGTTTTTTTGTCTATATTGAACTGTGTTTGTCCGTTTTGGATCGTATTCCAACGAAATGTGTATATATATATATATATATATATAATATAAGTATTGAAATTTGGTTCTGTTTCTTATCTATACACAGAAATAAACATCAGAGAAATATGTGTGAGGGTAGACTCTAACCATCCAACTGTCTGGTAAGAATCTATCCCGTCACATGGGCCTCACATACTCGTATAGCTTGAAGGGGTTTTCATTAAGAGGTTTGATGGGCGTCTATTGAGATATTTCTTGGTTGGGTATAGAGCTGATAGCCAGCTTGATCAACTTCGTTCTTTTGAGCGGAATTCAAAGTTCAGTATTCCTATTTAATATAATTGTGTACTTTTCATTATCCAGTAAGCTATTTGTAGGATGTTTCTTTTGAAAAGAAAATGTGGTAGAGTGATTGAAAAGTACCTCCCTATTATAAAAAAAACTTAAAAAAATGATTGGAGTTTATTTTTGTTGAACTTTTTAATCTATTTTCCTTAATATATGACAATTTAATTAGTCTTGTTTTTCTTTTCATATTGATTATTTTGTATTCAAATTCGAACACTCACAGAGATGTCCGAACGTAAAACCTAAATCTGCACGAGCCCAGCTTGTGGCACGCTCCGTAGTTTAGAAATCAGTTGTTCAATACAAAGGTGGTGGAGGTCCATTAAAGAAATACATGCTCAAATTTGATGCAAATGCTAATATGAATTTTCACATAAAACTCATATTAGAGCTTCTTTGATGGATGTTTGAAGAAGTGGTGTTCCAAAGCCAGTGATCCAGGAGTAAGGAGAAGTGTTTAAGAAGACTTTGGAAAGGTATTTTACTATTCAGTAAGATAAAATCTGGCCAGTTCTTAATACTTGGGTAAATATTGAAGACTTTATTTTAATACGAAATAGTGCACTATCACATTTTGCAATTGACGTTGTCTACATGAGTGCTGTGTCTGGGGTTCGTTGAAGGAACAATTTTTTTCCAAGAAATTTACAATCTTAGAAGAACTTGAAAGGCAAATAAGATTAACTATTTCTGCCATTCTACAAGAGTTCTTGGAAATATCAGTTCAAACAATCCCCGAGTGACATTGAGAAGCCTCCCGTACAGACAAATGCTAGTGCCTACATTGAACTTTAAATAAAACTCCATTTTGTGATTTCGCATATTACTTTTTTCGAAAATATTATTGCTCAGCCCATAGTCCTGTAAAGTTATATGTTTCAAAAGTATCTTCATACAGACATATTTGCAACTATTTTAAATGTTTTATTTATTAATCATTCTTGCCACTTAAAGCATTATGTGCATCCTGTGACACCCGAATTTTATTTGTATGGCGGATAGACAACCACAAGGTTATCTCACCATTTATGCAGGACTACAGTGACATTTTCACCTGAAAATCCATGTATATTTAGCCACTACTATATATTAATCATTAATTTACAAAGCTGTTTTTGTGATATTGCACTTTCCACGTACTGAATCTAACTGCTAGCTGCTTCATCCATCTCTTTCCTCTTTGTTGACTCAGACATAATGGTTCAGATTATGATTAGAAACAAATACTTGTTTTACTCAAATTTACTATATTTAAACTTATACTTTCACGTAAAAAACGATTTTATAATTGCATTATAATTTATATTTCAGATCATATTTTATTTATTTAGTTCGTTAAATATCTATATTTTAGGTGAATACTAAAATTTAATGAAATACTTACTTCACTCTACTCAAATTTAACAAGAAATCAAAATTAAGAGGAACAGTATTTTCAATTATAATGAATTGTGCAATCTGTACCACATGGAGAGAATTTGTTCAGTTACCACGATTTTTATAAAGGACTTAGAATCACAGATACAAGTCTGTCTGTTATTAATAATCTAAATTAAATCTATATAAATAAAACAAAGGTTTTGTCTGTATATTTTTTAGAATTGACTCATTCCAAGTTATCTTTACGTTTCATACACTATAGAAACCGAATTCACCCTTAGAAACCTTTCTGTCTGTTGGTTTGTCGGTTTGTCCACAAAATTTTGTCACGAGTAAACTCAGCTGCCATAAGACATATTGTAGTGAGCTGAAACTTTGACAGTAAATTTGTCTATGTTTAGCTTCAAATATAAGCTTTAAATAGATAGGAGTTTCAACGTAAAAGCGAAGTTATGGACTTTTAAGCAATCTTTGGCTAACTTTACAGACATGTTTATTTTAAATATACAAGTATAGCAAGTAGGTATTGCTAGTTGATTTCAATTTCATTTGCATTTAAACACCCAGGAAGAGATAATTGACAAGGTGTTTCCCGAAGTTCAAGATCTGCCATCTATTCAGAATAACTGGCATTGTAAACAAGTAATTCTCAACCCCAACTAAAGAACAGGCAGAAAAAATCAATAAGAAGGTTCTTACGCTACATCAAACTGAGGAAAGAACTTACAAGTCAGTAAACAGAGTGATTAGTGATGAAAAAGCAGTTAATTATCCAATTGAATTTCTTGACTCCGTGACTGCTCCTGGACTGCCTGCTTATGACTTAAAACTTAAAAGAGGGGCACAAATCATTCTGTTACGAAACCTGAACCCCAATTTTTTATGCTCCAAAAATGTGCAACTGGATACGACTCCGAATTCGTGTTTTGCACAGATATGTCATAGAAGCTGATATCATAACTGGATGTGGCACTGGGCAGTCAGTGTTTATTCCACGCATACCATTGATACCTAGTAAGTGCCCCTTTCAATTCAAACGGTTACAATTTCCCGTCAGCGTCTGTTTCGCAATGATGGTAAATAAGTTGCAAGGCCAAACTCTGTCTACGTTAGGAATTGAAGTGTTTCTCACATGGTCAACTGTATTGTTCTTGGTCCAGCTCTCTGTTCTTCCATGCACCTGAAGGACAGACAGCTAATGTGGTGTATACAGAGGCGCTTACTTAACAAGGTGCTAACAAACATATTTTTCCTTATCTATCTTTTTCTAATAATATTTTGAAATACCACGTACCATCTCTGATTTTTTTTGTAAAATATCCGTCAAAGACGGGCACGTCTGCTAGTATTTTGATGATAATATATGAGTATTATTGATGATACTGCTAACCATTTGATGATGCAGGCTATATAAAACTGATCGGACGACCCCACCAACAAGTTATGAAGCACAACGGAAGTTTATAATAAAATTATCCTTACAAACCACTGTGGTACTAACAATAGGTATGTGTTTTATGAATAATTACTTTTGTTTCATATGAAGGGATAAACATGTAAAAGTGGTCAAAGTTTTATAGACACTAGTGTTAGCTGAAGTACACAGATAAATATTAGTTGAAGTTATTTCAGACAACATTCATGAAGGTTGTTTATACCGACATTACAAAATACTTTATGAAGAGCTACGAGAGCGTTCAGTTTAAAAAAATCGTTTAATATTTAAGAACTCTCAGTAGAACTAATGACCATATAATGAACATTAAGGGACCTTAAAGAAGCCTTTTACGTTTTTCTAAAAGAAAATTACCCGAGTAATTGCCTAGGAGGCAAGGTTATAAAAACTTACATTTTGATAAATGAATATGACAGCTTAGGATTAATTCATCTAAACTGAGAGATAATAAAACAATTTTAGTTTGGATTTTATTTCTACTCTGGTAGAGGAAATTAAAAAAAAAAAAATTTTTGTCTTGGAAAATTAACGAGAAAATCATTTTGACTTTAGTATCAAGATACATAATTAAGGAAAAGGGCATTGCGTTCAATTCCCATCATGAAAGGGAGAAAAGAGGATAGAAGAGGAGTTGATGCCGAGGTTAGAGAGAGATAGAAACGGGGGTTCTCGCGAGAGGGTTAACTCCGAGAGAGGAATCAATATAGATGGGCAGATGTGTGACGTCATGGCGTTTCCATGGCAACCCCTCTTCCGACCAGCCCCACAGGCAACCAGCTACATTTCCTTTTATATCTCCCATTGTATATATACTAAATCCAGTACTTCCTCAAATTTTACACTTTTTTTTTTCAAAGCAGTAAATCTTCTTAAAAATAACACCTGAAATGAATAAATATATTTTGTAAAGGAATTAATAAAGCAAGGCAAACACTCGAATTCATTTTCCTTAATTGAAAACAGTCTGCAAATTTGAATCATACACTTCATTTTATTTTTTTTTGTTCTATTTTACATTAGGCAAACTTAAACAAAAATTAATTGTAAGAAAATTATTGTTTAACTAATCAATCAATCAGAATGACTTACGCTACTAAATACAAAACAAACTGATAGATAAACTAATCAATCAATTAGAATGATTCTTATGGCAATAAATACGACATAAAAATCTGTTATTCAGTCAATCATGAATTAGATGACTTTTGGAAAACAAAAAAAAAGCGAAGTTAATTGTTCTATGATCAATCAGAATGACTGTTATGACAATAATTCAATACAAAATTTATTGTCAACCAATCAATCAATCAGATAGTTCTTATGACATTAAAAAAAAGATTGTTCAACTAATCCATCAGTAGGTGATTTTAGCGACAATAAATAGTTCAGATAATCAATCAAATAGAGTGAGTTTAAGATAGTAAATATCAGTATGCTTTTAAATCATTAGTTGTGCAATCCGTAATTATCCGTAGTTGTGTGGTATTTACTCATTCTGAGGTAAAATGGAAAAACAAACAAAAGTCTCCACACAAATGAAGTTTTATTCAACGCGTTTCGAACACTTTGTGTTCATAATCAGGAAGACACCAAGGATGTGGTACTGACGGGTTGGTCCAGTGAAAACCTTCACTGGACGTTTTCACTGGACCAACTCGTCAGTACCACATTCTTGGTGTCTTCCTGATGATGAACACAAAGTGTTTGAAACGCGTTGAATAAAACTTCATTTGTGTAGAGACTTTTGTTTGTTTTTCCATTTTACCTGAGAATAAGTATGTTTTTGATATAAAGAACATCTCTAAAGCCGAGGTTATTAACATTGTTATTATGATGACCCCCCCTGCAATGATGTATGAGTGATTCAAATGACATAAATACCATGGTATCATAAATTTATTTTACATAACATGAATATAGTGTGTATAGGTAGGTCTGCAATAGATTTTGAAGTTGTACTTAAGTCAAATAGGTCATTCATGTATTATATTAAAATTGATTCGGTTTCTGCTTACTTCTGATAGCTAAAACCTTTAAACTCACCTGAACAAGTCACCTCTACAGTTTATCAAGTTTTCTCTAAATAATTACAACGTATCTTGATTCCACAATGTTTAATTTAAATACTTTCTGTTTTATTTCTGCAAACTATTGGAAATGTCATTTCCAATGACACTACATGGAAAACTTGATTTAAAAGTGTTTTCAAGAAATGAAGATGTTTAAATCCAAAAAAATAGTATCAACAAAACTTAACTCTAAAAGACAGTAGTAATTAGAGTTAATTTTACTTTATTATAATTTCTAAATTAGAGAAATTAAAAAAATATTTTTAGTTATTAAAATTTTAGTTATAAAATGTTAAACTATAGTTAACATTTAGTTTAGTTATTTTATTAAAATAGATAAAAATTGTGTTTGTATTAGTGTTAAAAAATTGTTTTGAGAAAGCAAATCTGTTTGCATGTAATTTTAAATATGCTATTCATACTTTTTACTTGTATATCTCGCGCTAAAGAAGTTTTTTCTTTATAATATTTAAATGATTTAGATTTATTTTTCAGAAAACTACTGTTCAAACTCATGTAAATCATTCTTCTATAACATTCAACTGACATTTTTGTTTTTAATTCAGAATCACTCAATCCAGATATGCTTAAACAGTTGATGCAATCACTAAAGTTTAAACCACAATGAAAAAGTAAAACAAAAATCAATGATTTAAGACTTTTCACTTTGTTTTGTCAGAGAGCAAAGAAAGTAAAAAAATTAAGAAGGTGACATAAAACTGACTTTCATTTCTTTTGTTTTCCTCTTTTCTTTTGATTTAAACTTCATATTTATAGGTATATAACATTTTATATTCTTATATCAGAGACTAAAATGTCTATGAAAACTAAATTTGAAGTCTAAACAAATAACATTGGCTATGATATAGCACAGTTTGAAAAAACAATGATTATTGTTTATTATTATTATTATTAAAAAACAATGATTATTGTTTATTATTATTAAAAAACAATGATTATTATTTATTATTGATATCCGATTGGATATCATCGCAGTTAAAAATGCAAAGCTAACAAATTTTGAAAATTTTCTGTCTAATTAACCATTCTAAACCAAGTCTAGAAGTCATTGTTCTCTTGGCCGCTTAGTTTATTGACTAAAGGGTTACCTTTAACTATCGGTTATACATACAAACTGGTTGTATTAATAAAGCAGTTTGATTTTATTTATTGTAGCTTTTTTTTCCAATATGTCTTAATTAGTTGTTAACAAAAAAAAAATGGTTTTAGTGAAACCAATATATGGTAGACCATTTATTAAGAATATTGTAGATAAAGTAAGGTTTAATATGGTGATGGATAATATGAACTTTCAAAAAAATGAAACCGTAATAGAGAAAACTGGAAACTCGTCTGTTCCTCCAATTTGAAGAGAAATTGCGAGAGCAGTTCTAATACATCTTTATAACTAACTTCTTGAAAACTAAACCAGCAGGACAAACTAAAGACATCAATTATGATTTCCAAGTGCTTTCAAGAAATGAACATGTTCAAACCCAGGAAGAAAATAGTATCAACAAAATTTAACTCTAAAAGACTCTATTGGAGTTAATTTTGTTTTTAGTATCTAAATTAGAAAATTAAAAAAAAAAATTTTAAGTTCTTAAAATAGATAAATTGTGTTAAAAAGTAGTATTAAGAAGGAAATTTGTTTGCATGTAATTTGAAATATGCGATTACTAAAAATAAGAGAGCCGGCTGCAAAAACCTACCTACACGGCGCTATACAAGTTTACTTGCATAATATTATTTTGAAAGATTCAGTTTTCTTTCTACAAGAAATACTGTTCAAACTCGCGTAAAACATTCTTCTAAAACTGCAATTGACATTTTTGTTTCTTATTCAAAAACATTCAATCCAGATAGGTTTGGAAAAGTTAACCATAAAGCAAAAACCGTATAAAGAATCAATTTTGCTACAAACCCAACAAATTGAAATAATTACAAATTTACAACTTTTTGTAAAATAATCTAGTTTCAGTTTTGAATTTTTTCATTGTACTTTAGTTTAATATGCTCTTGTGTAAAATAAGGCAAGTTAAGCCTTTGAACTTCAATTTGAAATTCAAGTACTTTGAATTTCAAATAAAATCATATATCTATTTATATAGTTTTAGTTACAATTGGAAAACATAAAAAGTGACTAACACTCAGGATTATTCATCATTTTGGTTACTTACCGCCTTCAGAAGAGGAGCAGAAGGAACACAAGTGAGGAGACGTGAAAGAGTTCACCGACCGATACTATGTGGCACACAGTGTAACCGCGTTTCCATCCTGGAACATTTTCAGTTAGTTAAAGCCATGAGCAAATTAAGAAGTGAAATACTAAATAAAAGAAATAAGATAGAAACGGAAGAGGGGAAAATGTAAAAGATGAAATGATAAATTAAAAATTAAAAATGTAGTTGAAGTGCGAAATAATGAAAATTTAACTGAAATTACCAAGTAAAAAGTAAATTTTAGAGTAGTTAACTATAAAAATAGAACAACTTTTTTAGAAAACCTAGAAAAAATGGTAAAAACGAGAACAAAACTATAAATAGTATTAAAAATTTGGGACGAAAGATAGTTATCTGATTAAATTAAGACCAGGAGTATTATCAAGCAACCATCACCCAAATAAGAGCTTCCTCGCCACTGAAAGTTATCGTAGAATTTGAATCCTGAAGAAGTCATTGAAAGGAAGGTCGTGAAGATTAGCGTGGGAGGCAATAAGGAACTTCCCACGTTAACCGCAAGTTGACGACGGAGTCTAACTTACGTAGAAGCCATCACCACGTAAAATGAGTCACATTTTGTGCAGTCCAAACTATAAATGCAGTTGCTGGATGTGCAGGAACTGGTAAATCTGATGCGATAATGGTAATTACTAATGATGTGAATGACAGTTGGAGTTGATGATAGACAGAACAAGTAAGGCAATTTCATCTGCCACACTGTTTCATTCTAAAAAAGTCAGGTTTATGACGACATTGTTTAAAATTTCTGTGAGAGAAGATGTTGTCAAAAAGGAGCGACTTTGTTAAAAATCAAACGGGGTGATTTGGTGAAGATATTTTATGTGAATGAGATAAGAGGAGAGGAAGAAGTGCTTTGACAACTCAGCGTAATTTATTGATGGTAGCAAAGAAATTAGAGGTGAGGAAAAGACCATCATGGTCAGGAATACCATTGGTGCATATATCAACATCTAAACCACAGTAATAAAATCAAAAATGTGACTAACATTTCTGGATTTCTTACTGTAGTAGACTCTGATTTTTATTTCTTCTGTTTAATGTAAATTATTGTTCTATATATTTATATATATCGGAAATTGACAAGCAAAATAGAAAAAGAATACAAACACAAGTTATATCACCTTATAAAATTACTTTCTTTTTTTTCGACAGTTTTATAACATGTTCCTAGAATACATCAAAAACCTACATTCACACGACCCCTGTGCGTCCTTTGCTTTTGCAGTTTATGTAGTACACTCATGAAACTGATCTCCGTTACTGTTTACTCAATTTACAGGGGGCTCACAAATTACTGATACTGTTAAAAACGGCTCTTCTTTTTTCTCTTAATTTAATAGCTATTTATTTCAATACAAATCAAGAGATTGAGAAATACAGAATATTTATTAATATGTATTTTTTTCAAATATTGTATGTATTTAAAGTTCACTGTAGATGAAGAAACATAGAAAAATTAAAACCACACACTTACAGTCTCTAAATCAGTGGTTTTCAACCTGTGATCCGCGGATCACTGGTGATCCGTGACGTTTACCCAGGGGATCCGCAAGACCTACAGATTCACAATGTGCAATTAATGTATTATCAATGTGTACACGTCAATGTAAGTACAGTAGCACACTATCAATGTAATTAGTGCATCTTATCAAGATAACTCGTCGTTCACATCTAAAACCAGCAACTTTCGGTAACGTTAGGGAAGAACTGCGAGCCAAAATTTGAGTCGGGCAGTTCAGTTATGATGACGACCTACGTCATTTAATTGAAACATTTAATTTAGCCAATACGTGACGCTCTGATTGTTTACTTCTTGATCTGGACTCATTTTGGATTTTAACTGCAAAAGAATATCCATCAATCTCGAATAAGGCTCTGTGCATTCTCCTACAGTTTTCTACATCATACCTGTGTGAAATAGGATTTTCCACCATGATGAACATTAAAAGTGAGAAAAGAAATAAACTACTAGCACTTAAAGAAGAGATGCGTGTATGCCTTTCTAAAACCAGGCCAAACTTTCCAGTTCTGTTCAAAAATCACCGAGGACAAATTTCACATTAATTTGTAATTCCCTTGAATAAAAAAATTCAGATAGTACTGTATTGTGTTTTGTGTTTATAAGCCGTTTTTATTTCATTAAAAAAACTTATATATATATATATATATATATGTGTATATTTATGTACAAGGGGATCCGCAAGAATAAATAAGCTCCTCGGCGGATCCGCGCCTGCAAAAAGGTTGAAAAGCACTGATCTAAATTTTTGTTTGAACCGTCTTCAGGAGAGACAAGAGAGGAAAACCAAGCGCACTAGTACAGATACGGGTGGTTTATATTTCTGGTTGGGTCCCCATCCATTTCTGTAATAGTGCGCTTGGTTTTCCTCTCTTATCTCTCTCCTGGAGACGATGAAACCAAAAATTAAATACAATAATTATGTGGTTTTAATTTCTCTATGTTTCTTCATTGAACTTTGTTTATCTGTTTTGGATCGTATTTCATCGAAAAAGTATGGTATATATTTAGATATACCATTTGAATTATATCCAACTGAAATGCATATCAAAGCGGTTTATGATTATAATTATAAATTATAATGCTTTATAATATTATGAATTCATCTACTTTATGCGAGTACATTAAAATAACGAGGCAATTAAATGCATAACATGTATACTGTCGTTTTTCTTTTTTCTTTCTTTGGCTGTATAACAGATCATGCTGGGCTATTAATAAAAAAAAAATGCCATAGTTAAAGAAGACGGTTATAGTAAAAAGCCGTGAAGAGTGCTTCCGCGCAGGGAGGCCTCCGAGTAGTCTTTAATAAGAAATGCTCCCTGTAACACTTTACAGCCTTGTAAAGCCGACTTGATGAAAAACAAGAATTTCATTTTCAATTATCATTTCACCATTTCTGCTAAGAAAGGAAAAATATATTCCAAATGAGCAAAAAAGTTTTATGTTTCCCTTCTGTAATTTTGTTCACATTACTTAATTGAAAATAACAACTAATATTATTCAAATTGTAAAAATTCTATTTATTTCATTTTCTTTTACTTTTCATATAGATAATTAAGTTTTTAATATTTGTATTTATTGAAAGCATGTAATAACATTTAGGGTTTCATTCATTGAGCTTTCTTTTATACAAACATTTTATTAATTATTATTGGTTGAAAATTTTTAAAAAATTTGAATGCACCTATAATTTTACATAGTGGTAATAAAAAACTGTCTAATGGTTTTGGCTCTCGATGGATTTTCTAAAACTTAAGATAACATTTTTTTTACTTGCTTTATTGCTAAAGCAGTTAAAACTATTTAAATATTTCAATTGTCTAGAATTCCAAATATACTTTTTTTTTGATTTATATTAGGGTTATTATTTTTCATGCTTAGTTTAAATACTTGAACACATTGGCTCGTGCGTTTAATTGGGATTCAAGCATTGTACATATTCAAGAGCAACTGTAGAAATATATATTTAATGTAAGATGAATGAACGTCTATGCATGGTATTAAAAGTCTGTGAAGCCTGTATGAACTATAAAGTAGTATCACCGATAGCTGGAAGGCCGGAGAGTGTTAAAATTCAAACTTCTTGGCGTTCATTTCACACTATGAAAGTAAAAAATAAATTAGTTTTAAGTTAACTAGTCAAGAGTCTTCACTTCATTGACTACTTAATTATTTTATAACCATCAATTTATTTTTTATACGCTGTCAAAGAAACTACACTCTCTATGGGAACTATCTTCCTTCAAGAGAACACAAACCTTCAACATATATCTAACGATCAAAAGAGGTCTGCTTGGACAAAAAGGTTTCATCCTTGGTAATATGTACATGCATATTGTTAATACCGCTGAGGTTAGTATGATTTATATTAAAAATAGGTAAAACCGTCATACCTCGTAAGATGATCCTGGAGTTAGAGCGCTTTCGGACTTTGTCCATCTTCGATAGCAACAAACCTACTGAGCTGTTATATAGGGGGTTGGTTATTTGTTAAGTCTACTGCTATCCTGATATTATTATTTTGATTTTATTTAGTTATTTTGAGTTATAACCCCTATATAACAGCTCTGTAGGTTTGTTGCGATCGAAGATGGACAACGACCGAAAACGCTCCAACTCCAGGATCATCTTACGAGGTATGACGGTTTTACCTATTTCTAATATAAATCTTGTTAATATAACTCCACTGCAAGTAAGTCTCATGATTTTAATGTTATAATTAACATTACAATTTATAACACTTATGCTAATTATAAACACTTTATTATCAACTCTTTCTGATGTACTTGATATAAAACTTTAAAGCGTGTGAGGTAACATAAATGTATTTACTTATAATTACATTTATTTTTCTAATATAAACGTAATACATCTGTTAAAAAACGGGCAGTAATTTTTTCTTGCAATAATTGTTATTTTATTCTAATTATGTTCTTTCATTTGAATCAAATTTAATAGTATATTTTATGTTTATAATATATTTATGTAGTATCTATCAATATTAAGTATAAATACCATAAACATAAAATATGTTATTAGTAACCCTAAAAAATCAAAACACAAATCTTTGAATAAAATGTTATTTAATTTTTCTTTTTTTTTTGTCATTATGTAAAAATTTGTATTTGACTTTTATGGAATAATGGCCTTGATTGAAATGTTTTAACAAAATAAGAAAGAGATATTTTGCGTGAATGACTTTTTTTCCTGTAATAAAATGTCATTTTAGCAAATTTTTAGTAACATCCATGCTGTAGTCGATAAAAATAATAGTATTTTTATTTGTGAGTATATGGTTCAAAGAGCATGGTTAAGCAAAATGAATTTGATAAGAAAATCTGAAAATCATATTTCTAATGATGTGTTTACTCTGGCCAGATGGTGAGAGGTAGGGAGGGGGAAATGAACATTGATGACGTACAGAGTGCAGGGAGTCCCAACGGAATAACTCCGACGATGTAGTCTAGTGTTGGGATCTCCCTAGAGTGTCATTTGACCCTTATCAGATCTAAGTACAGCAGAAAAAAAAACTTGCGGAGTGAGAGAGGAAAAGCGCGTCCCCATGTAAGAATGGTCTAAGGACAATTAAAAACTGTACCCCACCTACTTGAATCATGTTTAGTTCTCTAGCCAAGCACACTGTCTGCAGGAAAATATGTAGTACATGTAGCCATAACAAAAACAAATTTATTTATGTAGGGCCACTTCAACCATTTGTTAGATTTGCTGCTACACAGAAAAAAAAATTCAATTAAGAATGAAAATCTCAAATGAACCGCAGCAAGACCCTTGGCTGGTTTGAAGGCTAAAAAGATAGATCTAAAAGGTTTGTTATGTTTTTACTGCTGCTTTTTAGTGATGAGAGACAGAGGAGTGGGTAAAAAAATTGGTTCATGTAAAGGAAACTTCCATAAAAGGGTTCATGTGAATGACTCGTAGTTGAGTTAGGTAACTATAGAAATCATGACGTTGGGCATGTACTGCATACAACGGACTTAAACTAGCAAAAGCAATAATCTGAAGAACAAACACAAACATAATGTGCACCAAAATAACCCTCAAAAGACTTTTGAATCAAAGACTGTAACTACAAAAAAAATCTGGAGTGACCTACACTCAACTTTAATGCAAGTAAATTTAATATCAATCTTCTTGGGTATATAATATATAATGTTTCATTTAAGTATAATGTACACATCTAAATGGGAGATATTAGTCTTTCATTCCTGAGGTAGTCAGATAGTAGTGATTGATCAACTTATCAATATATAAGCTTATTTTTGTACATCACACAGCTGATGCAAGTAATCTCATTAGTACAACTACAGCAGTAATAACATTTCTGAAAAGCCAAAGTGAAAATTTATTAATACGAAATAATCTCCTACAAGAGAACATGGCATTTGTTCAAATAGCACATAAAAATAATAGTAAAGCAAATAGTAAAGTAAAAATTACAAATCACCGAAGAGGGATTCATTTGCTACAGATTAAACTTTAGCCTAACGACACAATGTTATTTGGATCATATTTTGGAAATTAAATACCTTTTGTCCAAAGATACCAAGACAACCACACCTTTCATGAATGATCGTGAACAAACTCAATATCGAGGACTTTCTTCGATCTTTGTATAATTCTACAAGGGAGAGATGAGTTCAAAGTATATAAAGTAAATTTGAACTCTCTATAAAGGACCATAATTTAATCCATGATCCGGCATTATCCAAAAACAATATAGTTCACCTGACATATTACATATAATGCTGATTATAATCAAACGTTGCTTTGATTAATGATCTCAAAACTGGTGTAACCACAGCTTATTTACAAAGTCTGAGTGCATTAAGGCATTTCATATATATATGAACAAAATACTTACATTTCGCACTTTTTATAGAAATTAGTATCTTTAGGTAAATTTAACATGGGTATTTTACCAAACTTATTAATCCAATGTAGAGCAAAATTAATTTAAAACTCTTTAATAAACAGTAGTTGCATTCTCCGAGAAAATATTATCAATGTAAATAAAAATAACGTAATCTTATATATCAGTTATATTTAATCCCTGTTTAGGATACAAAAAAACTTTCTACATAATCAGGAGGTATCAAAATTGATCTGGAATAGTTCAAATTGAAACCTAAATCAAAATAATAAATAATTAAAAATGGTGTTGGCTTTTCATTGAACATAACACGTACAGGCTTGCTACATATAAATACTCCGCAGGCCGTCTGATTCAATGAAACCCGAATTTCACCCTTAAGATAGAATAAGGACCCCTTCGAAACCCTAATGCTCACATCCTACTTTGCAACATAGGGGTAAGTTAGTAACTATATAAATTCCTTTTATAACCTAAAAAGGGCAATATATTCGAAAATCATTTCAATTATTTCTTAAAATAGTCATTTTATTGAATTCAAAAGATAGAAGCTTAGTATATTAATACAGCAATCTTTTACAAGACCCAATTGCAAAGCGATGTTTTGACAAATACTTAACTTCTTTTATTACTCTATTAAAAGGGATGATGACGTAAGTTATCTTTTAGTAAAATGTTAAGTCCCAAATAGTCTGCAATTGTTAACAACGTGTTATTAGTGCAATTATTATTGTCACTCTACGGCAGAATCTAATATATAACCATTGAATACCAAAATAGGTTTTTCCTAAAGAATAGGCCCCAATGAATGCTTCTATTATTTCTTTATAAATTTCATTGAATAGAATATCCATATAGATTTTGTTTTGTCCTGCAAACATAAGGAATCATTTATATCAAAGCTTTCTTGCAATGGAATAATTTCAATAAGATTATTTTTTAAAGCTTATTCAAATAGAAACCCCATTAGTATGAAGAAGGGTTATGTCAAAAGAATTTGAATTTACTAAGAGATTTGTTAAAAGTCAATTATAAAATGTAGGAATTTACTTAATTAGAGCTTGCTTTTATCTTTAAAACACAATTCTGTCCAGTAGCCTGATATACATTTAACAAGATTTCACATAAACACGTTAAATAACAATCAATGTTCAAACCACAATAAGAAATAGGAAAAAAAGACTAAGATCTTTCAACCGTTACAAGTGGTGTTCGTCAGAGTCAAAACACAACTAAAACGCAAGATGTAGAAACATCATGGCAAGGGATTGAGAGCAGTGGGAGGAAAGAGATGTATTTTAGAGGATGTAAAGTGTCGGAAAGGACAATAGTCCAGGTAGGGATGTTTCTGTTCTGCCGGACCGTTTTTCGTTTATCATGGTGTATATATATATATATTCGCGCGCCGTCCTTCGACACAAGGAGATCTCTCTCACTTCGTCCTCTCTTCTAGTCTACTCGTGATGAGGAAAAAGAGTTCAAAATATCAAGAATTTAGTATGTGTGCTTTTTATTCTTTTTTCTGTGTCGTGTTTTGTTTAATTTGAAGATATATATATATATTTCACTTAATTAAATGAAACATGATCCAAACTGGACACAATACGAGTTCAAAATTCAAGAAGAGTAACACACAGAGTAAGGAAACACACTTACAGACTCAAATTTTCGGGTAATCCGTCTTCAGGAGAAAAAAGAAAGGGAGACCAAGCACGTTGTAGAATCAACGGCAAGTAACCGGTAACTCGCCGTTGCGTCTACAACGTGCTTGGTCTCCCTTTCTCTTTTCTCCTGAAGACGGATTACCCGAAAATTTGAGTCTGTAAGTGTGTTTCCTTACTCTGCGTGTTACTCTTCTTGAATTTTGAACTCGTGTATATATATATATATATATATATAACAGAAACATAACAAAGACTCACTTTTCAATATGTTATGGCAGTCAAAAAATTGAAAAGTGAGTCTTTATTATGTTTTTTTCTATGTGTCATAGTTTATTTTAAGTATATATATATATATATATATATATATACTTAAGCATTTTTTTATATCCTCAAATAAAGAAAAATAACAGTCATGAGTGTACCTTCCCACTCTCCCGGTTGAGCATTGTGTTCATTACTGAAAGCCTAGTGTTCATTACTGCTTTTGGTTAGAAAGTTAGTTTATTTTGACCGTCAGTGTTACCAATTAATTTGCTCTTTTTTAAAAATACACTAAACGGTAACATCGAAAAAACCGATTGAGTGCAGAAATACAATCCATCAATCTAATTGGTAACACTGACTGGCATAATAACGACTGACATATCGGAACAACTAATCAACTCTTAAAAATGGACGTGTTACAATAGACCAGAATGAATTAAATCTGCGAGAAATGATGTATCGTATTACATCTCAGTTTATAAAAATCCATTATATTTAACAAGAAGTAAGGTGAATAAAATGAGTATTTGCTCATGAAGATATCTGTTTTTAATTTCCTAATTCACTTCATCTTATCATCAGTCCTCAATATAAGAATTTTAAAATTCATTTCCAGCTCAAATAAAAGTTTAAATTTGAAAATGTAATTAAAACAATCAGAGTTTTATCTGTGGTACTAACAATTGGCATGAATTTATATTTATATATTAGGAAAATTAAATGTCACACCGTCTTAACGAGTGTACTAAACATTGAAATTATGCGAGTTCCAAAACTGAGGAAGTGAGCCAAAAGATATTCAAGGTATGATGTTTGATTTCTCCCCTAACGTTTGCTATAACCGCTATGGAACTAACATTCTTATGATTTTTACGTATTTGAGTTTAATAAAAATTCGGAAACACTCAGAGACTGTGTAAAACTGAGTTGTTTTACCAGAGCAAACTTTAATAAAGTCGCTACTCTTTGTAGTTCTTTTATTAATATATCAACCCTCTTTGTTTGGGGCTATTGCTGAAGAAGCCTGCCTTGCAAAATTCCTCACTATAACTTCCCTAAATATTCTATTACTAGCAGAAATGTCTGGCATTATCTAGGTCTATCAATAGAACTAATAATCAAATAATAGAAAAATTACAAATAAAATAATCTAATATGGCCTACACTCATGTTTACTATGAGCAAATATAATATTAATTTCGTAGACATAAAAGTGATATTTGGTTTGTTTTAATGTGGAAATAAATATATATTAATGAATTATGTACCACTTTTTTATTTGTGGCTATAAAGTTCTTGAAACCATTGATCAATGTGGCATGTTATTAAAATTATTAAACTGAGGGTCTGAATCTAATCCGACAAGTACAATCCGCATATACTTGACCTTCATAAATATAGGTAGAGAGAAACTTCCTCCTTCTATAGGTTTAGGCATTAAATAATTGACGAAATTTTTATGCATGCACCCATACACACACATACACACACACACACACACACACACACACACACACACACACACACACACACACAGAGAGAGAGAGAGAGAGAGAGAGAGAGTATCTGAATAAGACATACATGTAATATGATAATGGAGCATGTATCAATAAATTCCCTGGTGTAAGGGTGTACTTTCACCAGGAAAAAAAACAACACACATACACACACACACACACACACACACACACACACACACACACACACACACACACACACACACACACACACACACACACACACACACACACACACACAAACACACAACATCAGTAAAAAAAAACATCGAAAAAAAGACTTTGGGAACTTCAAAACATGTAAAACCTCGAGTTCCAATATCTTCATGATCACTATAAAATACTTGACTTACGGTAAAGTAAATTGTGATATTCACAAGACGTACCTTCAATCTAGGACACATGAAACTGCTAACTGCTGTTTAATCAGATAACTGTGTGGTATTTACTGTTATTTAAATTTAATGCATAAAACCAGTTTTATGAAAAGAACGTTTTTTAACACGTAGTGTTTTTTTTTTCATTTTAAATTTACCACACAATAAATCTAGAGTGATCTATACTATAAGTAAACCCATCTTCAGAAATAATGAACAGCAAATGTCATTGATCTAAGTACTAAATTTTACTCATTCTCATAAAAATATAACATACAAAAATTTATGAACACTTGGAAAAAAAATTTAAATTCTTATGATTAAGCAAATTAAATTACTATTCATAAATTGAAACAAGAAACAACAATGAATTAGTTAGATTTTTAACATTGATTGTAAGATATTGTTAATAAAATCTGAGAAACCAAAAATTTAACAAATGTAATATTACTAGATGAGTAATGTCATTTTATAGATCTGACGGTCAAAACGGTAACAAGGGTTGAACGGTAGCCCGGGAAGAGTATGTTCTTATGAGTCAAATAGATATATTTTAAAAACTATGCAATCCTAAGCAACTATAAAACAAAAGTATCTGATAATTTTCTTGTAAAATATTTAATCTCATTTATTTAAGTATTGTTTTATAAGAATAATTTTATTATTGATATTGATATTGAATTTGTTGAAGTTTGTTTGTTGAACTAATTCTTCAAAACAATTACTTATAGGCACTACATGATTAGTCATAACAGTTACCACTGTATTCATTTGTGGATTCTAAAAAGGTACATCAAATCGTAACCAGATTCAAAAATTTAAGAATATTTATGAATAATTAAAATATTCATGAGGTTTATAAATGAGTATATTCTAATGCGGCCTAAGTGGGGCCATGCAGCTATACCTGCAGACTGCATTGGCTTATATATATCCACAGGTTCTTTGAACCAAGGGCAAAAAAAGACCACTGACCTTACATGCAGCTGAGCAGATTTAGTAGGACCTTTGGTCCGGAGTTGATCCGAAACTCTTAAATAACTCGGTACTACGGGTGGTGGGGGGCCATGGAGAGGTTCTCTTTTCATCTCGCCAACTGAGGTTGGACTCATAGTGGTTGTTTGTTCTCACCCAAGATGGGTAGAGCCTTGTGGTCGCTGTGTGAGAAGCAGTAACTTCTCGGGAGGATGCCTGATTAGTATGCAGAGGAGCTGGAGAGTCCAAACCCTTACCAATGTGAGCGGGTCTTGAACTCAGCTCATTGGACTTGGACAACTGGTTCTTGCCTGGTAGAGGCTCGTGCCTTATATATGTTCAGTACAGGTGGGAGTTAATCAACGAGAGACCTTAGAGGCTCTCATAACTAGCCCATGCAGGTGGAGTTTAGCCAACGAGAGATTTGTAATCTCTTTCTATGAGTCGTTTTCACATGAGGTACTAAGACTCTTCACAATGATTCCTTCGTGGGGTTCGATGAACTGCTAGTAGCAAACCCTGGTCGCGGGGTAATGGACATCGCCCTCTCGGAGGGGGACGACCGAGTTCATAAGAATACTAGGATCGTTCTAAAACTGTAAGGTACTGTAGGAAGCCTGTCCATTGAATGATTGTATTCCAAACACCGTTGTCGGAAGTGGGTATGCACATTACTTAAAATGTTACACTCAACAACTGAATACTTGACCGCCTTTGTTACAGTTTACTAATGTGTGGAATAGAGTGTAAACGTATTTTAATAAATTTCATAATTTTCTGTAGAGAAATTGTTAAATATATATTTATATATACTTTTATGGGTTTTAGGTATGATTTTTTCAAAAATCTTTATTCTCTTTAATGTGATTTCTTCACATTCACATAGAGAGTGGTCAAAGATTTTCCCGTCTTTCATGCAGACATATTATTCCTTTAACGTTAATTGAGGCTAAATAAGTAGTTATTAAAAAAAACAAATTCTGGTTAGATATTTAAAATATAGTTTAAATCCTTCCATTGGAGGTTTATTATTGTTATTACAATTTACGTTTAGAAGGAATAAGCTTTTTAAAATAGGTCTATCAAAATTCAGTCTACTTAGATAGCATACGATTATACTATTGAATTTAAAAACTGCTTCATTTTTCATCAAATAATGAATGTACTTTACAGAAAACTGGGCTGTGTTGTACAAAAAAATCAAGTTCTCAGAAGGTATGTTTGGCTCCGATCTTTTCCAAACGGTTCACTACATACTGTCCTTGTGTTTCCTTTTAACTTATTTTTACCGCTTTCATTACTCATTTTTGACCCGACAGTATAAGAGAAACAATCGTTTTCTTTTAACAAATCACGAAGCTAATTCATTCAACACTTGGAAGTCCCCTGTGAAATATTTTAGGAAGGCTACAAAATCCGTTAAAATATAGACCAATCATTAATGCTTAGTTTTAGCAATTTTTAAAACATATTATCTACCACATTCTTTTTCGTATCAGACTTAATTGACAACTAATTTTAACTTTATTCATAAAGACATGTAAACGAGAAAAGTTAACTTTTCCATACTGTAGATAAGACAGTTGGTCATTACTTCTGTTGTCCATAGACATACTTGTTATTATAGTTCCTTAAGGCTAATACCATAACATACTAAACCAACGATGCATAGATAAAAACATCATAGTGATGTTGTGTATGACTCCTTAAGGTACTATACTAGTGATGATATGATATCACTAGGCTTATTACTCCATTAAAAGTAATTTTAATGACAAACATGAATCATGAAGCCAATAACCATCTTGTTTCTCCATGATCATTCTATAAATGAAACTTCAAATCAACTGCACACAAAAATGAATGGTGTAAAGCATCACCGACTCTATAGGTCTTACAACAATGAAGTTTCTCCCTACAGTTGAATCTCCTATGAGTATTGGTAACTTCAGCCCAGCATACCAAGTTGAGTATGACTCGCTCTCCGAATGTCTGAACAGGGAACTAAGGATACCATCAATCTACGAGTACTATACAACTAGAGACTTATGCATAAAACAAAAAGACTTTGACTTCTACCAACTTTTTCTTTGTGTAAATAAATTCTAAACATCACTAAAAACAACTGAATTACGCATTACTTCACTAATAATGCCGATACTGAATCGGTATATTTTGTAAATATTTCCTACTGAAATGACAATATAAATATCTAAGTTTGTATAAATTGCTTGTTATAAAATAAAGAGGTACATGTTGAAAACACAAACACATAAACAACAATAACAACTACTTGAATAAAGAACTTCAGACATAAAATCGCAACTCTTTAAGAGCGGGAGATAAAATTAGACGCTTATAAGTACCTCTTATTTGGTTGCAGAGGGGGATGTCGTTAACATAAATTTTTCATTTCTTTTGGTCCCTTAATGCCCTTAGTACATTAAATATGAATCTCTTAATAAGATAAAAGATAAAATAGGAGTACAGTTTTGTGACTATGAACTGATTAATGTCCTTTGATAAAACCAGTAGCACAGGATGAGGTCAAAATATTATTCTTAATAGAACTATTAGGTTATGATAATTTGCACCCACTTTTATGCTGCTTAGAAGAAAAAAATAAGTAAAATAAAACAATAGCTTGTTATATTTAATCTGTAAAAATACAGGTATACCTAATATAAAATTGGCTTCTTTTTCTTACTACTATGTTTTAAAGCAGTTTATCTTTTGCCTCTACAGCTAAGAATGCAAGAAAATTTTATCATTCTTTATCTATTTTGAATAAAATTGAAATTTAAGGAAAAACATATTTTAAAATACTATTAGAAACTGATTATCAATTACAAAACAATCTATTAAATGATAAATATGTCTATATTTCGATTGGTTTGAAAAAACCATTTGGATCTTTCTGATGTTGTAAAGAAAAACAAAATGGAAAGAAAAAAAAAACTATAAAGAGAAGTTTTATGATTGCTCTCTCGAATCACACCTGACTCCTATCCGGTGAGTTTTTGCGCATGCGCCTAATTATAACGTCAACCATGAGTTACAACAACCTACCCTTCGACATTTCTTCGTCAATTATATATTCACCCCTCTAACAAAACCATCCTATAAATTTTGTTTCATATTGTTCTTTCAATACTTATAACTCCCATCAACATGTATAAAAGAAATTTATACAAATATAAATTTATTACTAGTTACAAGGTATTATAAAGAATGTGTTACTTCCATATATATGTGTATCTATATATATGTATGAAGTTTAAACCACAATGGAAAAAGGAAAACGATAGGAATAAATGATTTGAGTCCTTTCAATTTATGTCATCAGAGAGCAAACAAAGTAACAACTGATAACCTAACATAAAAGGCCTCAGAGCATTTATCTCTATTGTTTTCCTTTTCTCATTATGGTTTTAACTTCACTGATTGCATCACGTGTTTACTTATTGCAATTTTTCTGCATATATATATATGTATAAAAAGATTTTACATAAACACGTGAAATAACAATCAATGATCAAACCACAATAAGAAATGGGAAAACAAGACTAAGATCTTTCAACCGTAACAAGCGATCTTCGTCAGAGTTAGGTTTTTGACTTTGACGAAGACCGCTTGTTACGGTTGAAAGATCTTAGTCTTGTTTTCCCATTTCTTATTGTGGTTTGATCATATATATGTATAAGATGAAAGGTCCATGTGGACAATGAACACTTGAACATATAGAAATGAACAGAGAAAATTACTACAGAACTTACTTCGATATTTCGATATCCGTCGTCACCAGGAAGAAGTACGAAGTACTGGCGTTGAGAAGCAAACCGCAAACGATTTTGTTTCGGTTTGCTTCTCAACGCCAGTACTTTGTACTTCTTCGTGATGACGACGGATATCGAAATATCGAAGTAAGTTAAGTAGTAGTTAGTGATTTTTTCTGTCCTTTCCTATGTGCTAAAGTATATATATATTTCAATGTAGTAAAAGAAAACTAGAGAAATTAAAAGCACACATGCAGACTCTCTAATTTTTGGTTTCAATCTAAATTAGAGACTGTAAGTGTGTGCTTTTAATTTACCTGTATTTCTATTTGTACATTGAACTATAATTGCCCGTTTGGGATCGTATTTCTATCGAAAGAGGGTATATATGAATATAACTTCGAATCACAATAACAAATCAGAAAAAAAGACTAAGATCTTATAATCGTAACAAGCGGTCATTATCAGAGTCAAATCTTAACTTCATTTTTGCTTAACGTGTTCATTGTGAAATCTTCTTATCCAGACAAATGTGTATTAATATCGAATTGAAAATACGACATAATTCTAGTTCAAGCATTTTTAAATTGATTATTTGTATTTGATTAGCTTTTAATTACTTATTCCCTTCATCCGCCATGTTTCATAAGTGGTAATAAAAAAAAAAAAAATATTTTACAATGATAAGCGGAGATGTGAGGATATAGGAGGATAAGAAGTCGAGAAGACGACTCAACTCTGAAATAGCGTGTGGTAGTCCTAAAAGTGTAAGACGGCAGTAGAAGACGTGACATTCCTACAGATGAGGCACGATGTATGACACCTTGAAGAAGGAGCTCCTACAGTTTAGTAATCTACAACCAACGCTATCTGCTCGACGACAGAAAAGAGTATTTCTTTTCAAAAGATACTTAAGTTGTTAACGTTTTTGCCTTCAATCCTTCTGAGGGAAATTCTTCAGCTCAATTCCTGGGCCAGAGGTGAGTTCATGTTACACTAGCAGCCAGTAGAAAGTGTGACAGATGTGTAAGTCAACCAAGAGACGATAAGCCTCTAAGACCAGCTGAAGGGACAACTATCTTACCTAGCAGAAGAGTAACAGATTAAAGAGTATAGAACAGGAATAACAGTTGAGGAGTTGAAGGGCCAGTGGTTGTAAGAAAAGAATGCAATAAAATGACAGCAGATAAAAGCCCTGAAAAATCTACAGCATATTAAGTCAGTTTTAGACAGTGCAGTACTCCATTAGGAGGAAGGTTAGACTTATATAACCCTCATTGGGTAATTATCGCTCATGACTCAACCAACTTCAACAAGCACTTTTTATTAGTCATCAATTGCCAACTACAAAAGACAATTTAATCAATTAAACAAAACAATTTTAATAATTGCTAATCAAAACAAATAACGACCAAACTAATTTAACAAAAGAAGGCCCATAATTGCTAATTAAGACAAGGAAAGATCAAATTAATTAATTAGCTTCAAAACAAATTGCTTTGAAATTATCAACTGTGACTAGCAAATTAAAGATAGCAACAAGTAATAAGTTCAATTCGATCATTATTATAATTAAAAACTTATCAAATGAATGAATGTAAAACTTATAATTTTCCTTAAGTATAGTAGTTATTTTTAAAAAAAATCTAACTTATTAGTACTAATAATAAGTGTCTTTTTTGTTAAATAACAAAGTTTAAGAAATATTGCTAATCAAAAACACGTTTTTAATGACAAGTATTTTTGAATCACTACAAATCTGATAAAACTTTAATTGAATTAATTAATCAGTCTATAATAATTAAAACTATTTGATTAGTATAACTGACGTGGCTATAATAGCAGCTCCTTTCGTTGCTAACATGACAATGTTCATCTCCAATGATTAATGGCTGTTTAATTTTACACCCATAAGCTAAATTGATGTGTAAAATTGGGTTAATTCCTAAGACGGTATTGAGTGATTAATGAATGAGCTAAGTGGACGGCAGTGCAATTTGTGGATTTCCGCTTACACTGCACTGGGTCAACACCTTCATTAGTTGATTATTAGAATCACCTAAACAGGCAAGCTCCATTTTACTGTCCAACTTGTCATGCTTAAACTTTAAAAACTTGATAATGAAAAAGCCTTTTCAGTATACATATATATATATAAATCTACATTCACTACAGTTTTTGTTAAAATCCACATACTATTTTTCTTTGTAAAATAATTTGTAATGTAATAATTAGTTTTTCTGTTTCAAAATGTATACTTCTGCCTATGAAAAAGGTTTTAAATAAAGACCGAAATGTTGGCAAGGAGAGTTTAATTTGAATCTGAAGAACAGACCGAGTCCCGATAAACTATAGTTTTGTTACTTTTCCATGGTCGATACTTTTATCAATATTTATATATATATGGCATACAACTTGGTAAATCGGCAAAGATACAATTCTTGAGTAATTCTAACAATAAAGTTATGAAAATATATTTTAATAAATTTAATGTTTTTTGTTCTTTGTTACTTTAACTAAAAGATAGGTTTTAGAAGTATTTCAGGCTTATTATTTAAGTATTTTACTAATAAGACCTGGAAAACGACCACTGTTAGCACTAACCAACATAAATCAAAAATTGAAAAAAAATAGTAATATGCAAATGAATAAAATAAAAAATAATATTAAAAAAAATTAAGCTTCAAAGTATGTTTGTTCATAAATCAATATTCATTTTAGTGAATCGCTTTGGGTATTAGCGCTTACTTATAATATTATATTAATAATATATTTATTTTACTACTAGTAAAGTATTGTGATTGTGGAAAAATTCGTTCTCCAGATTTTGACAGGATTGCATGTTTTGAGGTCACAAAAGTCGTTTTAAGAAGTTTTTTAGATGATGTTTGTGGGTGAGTGGGTGGGTGTATATCTATGGTTTCTAAATACGCTGCGGTATAGAATTTTCGATGGATCATATTGATATTTTAAACGAAAATGAGCCACATAGAATAAAAGTGCCCTATATGTCAAGCCATACTGTTTGACCTATCAAAATGAAACTACACCCAAAAATAAAACATTATGTCAAGGATGAATTAAAGCAATGTTTACATTGACTTAGACATTGAGTGAATTCACTGAAATAAAATTGATGTTTAGAAGTTTAATGAAAAATTGTTTAAATAATTTCAGAACTGAATAAGACATATAGAAGAATAAAATTCACGCATGTAAAAAATGAACGCCAAACAAACATATAAGTTCTAATACTTTCCATTGTATAATGGATTTGTCTCACAAAATGCCTAATCAATCAATCCTTATGTTGCACCCTAGAATGAAACTTAATATCAGATGTAATTTTTTTTTTGTGGTTATGAATCATGTTAACTTTGGGTAATATTGAAGTTTGAGGAATGGACTCTTCGTTCTTGAGTATTATACAGTTTTTCCACTATTCTAATTTAATAGTTCATATCTATTATTTTTAAAAATGTCGTGCTTCGAGCTATAAAAGTTTTAACTATACTGAAATGTTGACTTTGAAGTTTATGTGAGTATGCGAAACTAGCTAATTACTGATATATTTTTTCTTAATATACATTTACGGCAACCTAATAAGAGCACACAGAAAACAGATGACACTCGCTCAAAGTAAATTTCTATCATTTTTTAATATTTCTATAAATTGTTCTTTGATTTTGAAAAAGGAAAAGAAAAGTGATTTTTTTAAAAATCACCTAGTATGCCATAAAATTCCCAGTATAATAATTATATAATGGACCAAAAATGTAAAACATAATTCAAAATTGAAAACATTCTTTGAAAAAAATAAATAAAATTACCCTACATTTTAAATTTAAAAATATCTTAAAATGACTTTTCTTCTTACATGTTTCTGACATTTTTTTAGACAAAATATGAATATTTTCAAGTTTTAAATAGGAAACTTTGTCTTAAATCATCAATGTCGATGGAGGTCAGATAAACTATATAACAGATCCACTGCCTATTGGAACAAAAGCCATGTTCTCTTGTAAAAGATTATTTCGTAACATAAAATCTACAGTTTCGTTTTTTCAAAAATGTTATTGCTACTGTCATTACACTAATGATATTATATGTATCAGTAGTGTGATATACAAAACTGAGCATATATATATAAAAGTGGATCAATTACCATCTGCACAACCTCCATGAATGAAAGACTAATAAAAAGAATCTCCCATTTAGATATTTATATAATACCTAATGGGACATTATATATTATATACCAAAGAATGGTGATATTATATTCGCTTTGTAGTAAAATTGAGTGTATGTCACTCCAGATTGTGTAATTAATGATTATTCTGAATAATTTTTCACTAGAAAAAAACTTGCAAATACTATAGCATCAAAATTATCATGCTAATAAAATATTGCCAAAATGAACAACAAAAGTTTTTCAGTTGAAGAACTAGAAAGAATGGACTTATAAAGATAATATTTGAAATGAAAAACCATATATAAAATAAAAAAATTTCATACTGAAAGATATTTATGTCATGGAAGTAATTTTTGAAGTCATAAAATCAAGTATACAATAAGCTCTAATTAACATCGTCCTATTTGTTTTCAATAATATTACTTATTTTATTTTTTTATCTATTTATTTATCTATCTATCTATCTATTTATTATTTATCTATATATAGCATGCACCATATATAACATTACATGCTATCGAATCAAATATCAAATCAAATATTACTTATATTTTTGTTCTGAAAAAATATTTTCTTTATTTCTTCAAAAACTTAATCTTTTACTAAGTGGATATTCACTTTTATAGCTACCAGTTACTAAAGAACACTAAGCAAGTAATCCAGGCCTATCATGTAAACAGATTTCAAAGCCATAACTCAAAATGTAACCTTTTGGAGTTTTCGAGTTTTGATTTCGAGATTTGATTATGATTTTTATTGATATCTTATCAGTTTAAAAGTCTATGGGTCAGATAAACGATACAATGATTGTATGATATTTATATGTATAGTTAAAGTTATTGATGGTTGATTCAATGTATTAATATTCTCCTCTAATGTTAATGTTTCAACATACTAATACCAACTAAATTATTTGGTAGAATTTAGTCATAGATAATATTGAAATCATTACCGGGAGACATAATCGCCTGTTCGATAACTACACTAACATAAGTGTAAGTCAAATTAAGCAGTATTTCACCTATATAACACTCTAATTTGATTAATCATTTATTCAATACACATTATACTATCTGGCATGTTATTTTATTAGAATTTCTTCACAAATTGGGTGATTGAGTTGAAGAAACAAGTTCAGTATTGAACAAACACTTTAAATGTTGTACAGACAGTTTTGATAGAAGTGTTAAATATATATCTATCAGACTTGCTGGTCACACGATACACAATTAAAAATTCAAGATAGTGCTTAAAAATCAACAGTTATGACTTTTCAGAGATCATTTAATATAGAAGAAAAATACTTTGTTATAGTGAACAAAATATCAATACTTAGTTTAATAGTAATAAACATAAGTAGCTATAAAGAATAATAAAAGATATGCGTTAACTATGAAAAATTGTTCTTCTGCATTGTAATTTTTTTGCAAATATTAAAATATATTAATGTGTAAGGAAAATACGACGTTTCACAGTAGAGTAGCGGTTCTCGAAATCCTGGGAGGAGATCAAAAGTACCCAAGGACAGGGACAATTATACTATAATATTTAAGAAATAGGTTGAGATTTTCATAAATTTTACAGGTATCAATTATATGGTTTCTAAATCTTATATATTTGACATTTAAAACGTGAAGGTAAATGTGTAAATCTTTCGCTGTTCATTTTCATGGGGGTTTTAGATAGATGGAGACATTGATTCATTGACGTAAATGATAACTGTTTTCTCAGTTATCCTTACGGTTCTTACCAATTATCACCTGAATTTATTTTCTTTTCAATTCAGCAATCGTTTTAAGCGTATTAATGATACTAATAAAAATCAATTTTTATTTACCCTTTAAAAGGAGTCAGTTGACCTTGAAGGTCAAGTGATGTAAAGATAAATTTCACACTTCTCCTCTAAGTAAGGTGGTTTTCTCTTGAAAGGTTTTGGGTGATTTCTGTTCGAGGCAAGTCAAGACGTTTGTTCTATCTGAATTATTAACATTGCAGGTGTTATGAACTCTGGCTTCACCAGGCCTAGATGCATACTGTCCTGCAGTATGGCCAGGACAAGCGGTTTTCCTGTTCCTGCGAAGCAATTCCTGTTCAGCAATGAGTTTCACAGTAGTAATGGCTAGTCAGTTATACACATCTCAATGACTACAAAATGACACATAGCAAGCGGTTCTGTAATAGTAAAGTCTAGGCCATCAGTTAATAGGTAAAAGCCATAACCAAACTCCTATCACCATATTGTGGGCTAATGTGAAATATTATATAGATGGCACTCAAAACATTGCATCACAAGGTTGTACAGAATGAATTTAATTGTGAGGATGACATATTTTACTGATTTAATGTGTCATGACTTCAGCGAACAAAAGCTTTAATTTACGGTAAATTTATTTCAATTCGTTCCATATGCACATGAGGTAGTTTTAATACATATTTATTTTTTTTTATTTATGTAAAAATTGAAGCTGGTATTGTTGGAAATAATTGTTTTATTTTTGTTTAAGAATGGATGTATTTCATCAAAGGAGTTTATTAGGCTATAAATTTAAAAAAAAAAAAAAAAAGGACGTTTAAGGGAACAGTGGGGTTTTTGTTTTATGATGAGGAGAGAGGGCGGGGGGGTGTTGTCGTAGTAGAGAAATATGTTTTGGGGTTTTGGGTCCCCTGCGTGATACTGAGTGGATCTACCCTGTCAGACAGACAGGGATACCTTCTAACTCATTGTTATAAAAAAAAAAAAATAAAAAAAAGGAATAAAACAGGGGGTGAAAAGGATAGATGGTGTAAATCTTACAGGGGTGAGAGGTGCAAAATATAATTAGGAGGCGGAAGGGCTGGTGGGATGCTGGGGGATGTGCGTATTGATCCCAGCATCCAGGTACCGCCTCGCTACTACCTTCCCCAATAACATTGGCCCCCATTCAACATCGATCAACTCTCCCATCAAATCACCCACTTCCAAATACATTAATTTGTTTCACATCCTACCCTCCTATATCCAGCATATATCCCAACTCCTCATTTTCCTAACCACCCCTAATTAATTATCGACTGAAGAAATATTTACATTTATTAATGGTAACTCATTTTTAATTGCTGCACCTAATGACCTCAACAAACATTCAAGCATATATATATATATATATATATATATATATATATATATATATGTAGGAAACATATTAAACTTAATGTTGGCAAGATATTTAATGAGGTATATATATATAAATATATAACAAGATTTCACATAAACTCGTGAAATGATAATCAATGATCAAACTACAATATGAAAGATTTTAGTTCTTTTCCCTTTTCATATTGTGGTTTGATCATTGATATATATATATAACAATATGCATAGCAATATATATATATATATATATATATATTTGTTGATAAAATTTAGTTTGATAAAAGTCATTCATCCATGTAGTGATTACTAATGACTCAGTATTGCGAATTAAATACCTAAAATATATATATATATATGATCAAACCACAATAAGAAAATGGGAAAACAAAACTAAAATCTTTCAACCGTAACAAGCGGTCTTCGTCAGAGTCAAAAACTCCTTCGTCAGAGTCAAAAACCCAACTGACTCTGACGAAGGGGTTTCTGAATCTGACAAAGACCGCTTATACCGGTTGAAAGATCTTCGTTTTGTTTTCCCATTTGATATTGTGGTTTGATCATTGATTGTTATTTCACGTGTTTATGTGAAATCTTTATATATATATATATATATATATATATATATATATATAAGCAATGATAAAACATTATTCATAAATAAATCGAACACAGAGTAAAAAAAGTTTAAGAAAACACAAAAAATTACGAAGATATTTCGAAAAAAGCTAAGACAATTAGACTGCCTTCCGAGTGCTGACTTCGTCCCCATGAAAACAACGATTGTCGAAATATTGTAGCGAGTTTTTGTACTTTCTTCTATGTGTTTTGCTCTGCGATTTTGATATATTTATATATACATGAATTTGTTCAGAAATCAGTCAATTTTCAATGTTTAAATCAAACTTTCAAAATAGATACTAAATTTTATTTAAAATGTTTTCATAGGTCAATCACACAAAGGATAATGTAAGAACCTCATTGATAAGGATATAAACAATTATATCCTTTTCAAAAGATACACACTTTGTATGTATATAATGTAGCGAATATAACTATTCCGGACAAAAAAAGTGAGAACACTTATACAAATATGAAATTTGAATTAAAAACCAATCAATTTTATATTAGACGTTCAAAATGAAAAAAAAAAAAAAGCAGGAATGAAATTTCTACAGAACTGTCCAGGAATAACAGGCATGTCAAATTGAACACTGGCAACTAACGAGAAAACAGTTGTCACGGAATAAAATACAATTTCATATTGTAAAATACCCTGACCCCACTATTTCCACAAATATCCTCCAAGAATGCCTAAATACATTGAAGCATGACTGCAAAAGTGGCATTTAAATATTAATATAAATAAAAGTGTTCACGTAACTTTTACGTTAAAAAAAGCACCATGTCTCAATATCACTATGAATAGAGCTCTCCTTCCAACGAGAGATGTGGTCAGGTACTTAGGGCTGGCTATTCATTGACAAAAGACTAACTTGGAATCCTCATACCCAACTGAAAAGACTTGACTTAAAACGACGATTCTTACTACTGTACAGATTTTTAGGAAAACACTCGAAATTGACGCTACATAACAAAGTACTACTATACAAAACATTACTGCGACCGACCTGGACTTAGGACTTGGATTATGGGGTTGTGCAAAAACTTCCAATATTCATAGAATACAATCGTTGCAATCTAGAATCCTCCGCAATATCACAAATGCTCCTTATTACGTCAAAAACTACACCCTTCATAAAGACCTAAAAATTCCATTCATTCATAACTTAGCCTCCGATCGTTATAAGTCATTTTACAACAACTTTTCCTCTCACCCAAATCCATTTTTTGCAAATCCTTGCTTCCTCCTCACCTTCCCAGAATCCCCCCAGACGACTCCTCAAGAGAAAATGGCTCAGGGATCTACTGTTACAATAATATACTGAAAAAAAAAGTGAAAAGTTGAACCAGTGGGTTTCATTCTTTGTTCATGTAAATCGATGTTATTGTATAATCTATTACTACATATGCTTGTTACGCAGAATACGCATAGTTGTATATTTGTAAATAAAGATGCTAAAAAAAAAATTGTAAAATAAATAAAATAGTTTTATTTTATTCATTTTTATTTGAAAAACTAAATAAAATAGTACAACCAGCTAAAGAGACGAATAACCATTTTCAATTAAACACAAGCATATTGTTAGTAGCACAGAAGTTAGTAAATGATATATTATTATAAAAATTGAAATAGTCCTTGTGAATTGTTACAGACAACTGACAGGTTTTTGCACGTTGTGTGTTTTGAACAATTCCACTTGCAGATGCAGAACGTGGAAAACTGTCCGGGCATCTGAGACAACAATTCCCGATCTTAGATCGACTCTAAACACAACTAGTGATAGGTTACAAGAAAACAAATATATATTGAATGGGTTCTTCAAAAATTATAAAATTAAATATAATAAGATCACAAGAGACACGCAATAAGAAAACAAAAGGCTCAGTTACAGCGGCCGAATTAGTACTCAGGTTGAAGGCCTAGTTAATATCAATCTCATGTAGGTTTGCAATTAAGTAAGGTTTGCTTAATATCAATATTTGTTTATATTTTGATATTTATAATATCAATTACTGTTTTCACAAAAATAAGAAAAGTGAGCTATTATTTATGAGCGTTTCGATCAAAGGCTTTCTACTCTATTGCTTTCAATATCAATTGAAAGCAATATTGCTTTTGGATAACCAATTGAATTTTGTATATTGCTTTCAAAATTCCGCTCTTTTATCCTTTCCCATTTCATTGTATTATTCTTGCTTTTGATATTTTGAAACAAGTTATTTGACTCCTTTGGTCTAGAGAGTTATATAATAGAAGGGTTCAAGTGTCTTGTTTCATCATATCAAAAGCACAAATCAAATAATTTAAAATGGTAAGCAATCAAAACTTCTTTTGAAAAGTTCATCAAATAATAGCTGAAAACTTCTTCGATTGGGCAAAATATTGACTCAAAAGCAAACTATACTCTACAGTCTTCAACAAAATCTCATTAACATAGACTCCAACCAAACTACCGATTCAGCGCTTTCACTCTGTCTTTTGTTTTTTTCTTAACTAAACAAAATATATCATCGTTTAATTATTCTAACTTTCTATATTTTTTTTTAATGTTGTTTTACTTTACAATTTTTCTGTAACCTTTAGAAGCAGTTTCTTTACCTTCCCTTTCTTTCTATATAACCTTACCGTTAACTTGCTTCCATGTAAGAGTAGTTTTTCTCTTACATAAAATGAAAAGTATCAGAGCGTTTATTTATATGATGAATACATAATACATTTATATTAATTGTTTAATATTTATAAATTCATATTAATTTATCAAAGAAAAACAAATATTTATTTGTCCATTTTTCTTTAAATTTGAGAAAGGAATATTGCAATTCAAGTTTTGTTTTTTTTTCTAAATGAATAAAATTTCTTCCCGATGGGACATTCAGTTCCTAAAGGGAGGAATCTAAGTTACTTTTCAGTAACTTCAGTTTCATTGGCAGTAATTTTTGCCAATTATAACATATGCTGGTTATTGGTTACAGTTCATCAAATGGTCAAAGAAGTAACTTAAAATTAGTATCCGTTTTGTAATGTAGAACATTGAGTTCTCATACTTCAATATTTTGCAAAGACAATGAGGTTCATAAATCACACCAAGGACTATAAATCTGGTATTCTGCTTTACTTAAGAGTGCAATATTTAGTTTGATTATAACACTTTATTAATGAACTATCCATCCAAACCAGAAAACATTATAAAACATATCTTTGATTGGCCTTGATCTTTTCATTTTGGAATTTTATTCTTCCAACATATCATATTAACCCAAAAAAACCTTTAAATAACAATTCTATTTCATTCGAATTTCCTAAAAATGTCTAAGTCGGATGTAAATCCAACATGTACAGCAGGTGATCCATTATTCCAGGATAGATTTTATGCCTTTGTAGCTATATAACACTTTGATATAATCAAATTTTCATTAAATTTTTTCGGTAAATAACTTTTTTTTTATAGAATTTTATTTGTTTTGTATGCAGCCAATTAACGTTAGAAATATATTTTCTGACATCATAAAATGTTCTATAACGTCTATTATTGTTAATTAGTTTTTTAAAAAAAACTTCCTTAGATTATAATCTCATAAAGTGCAATTATTAGGTCTGACTTAGTTTTGATCCGTCAAACGGTATGGCTTCATTCTGGCCACAATTGTTCAAAATCAATCATAAATCAAAATGTTTTCACTTTCTTACAGAAAATACCTTCCTAGTTGTCTTAAAATGTTGTGTTTGTTTTATTGTTCTATCTGTTAGTTACATGATAATGCTAAAATATTAAGACTCTAGTGTTAGTAACTAAAAGAAAAAAAAATGCTATCTAAAATAACCTTTTGCGCAAACAAGTTATTCCCCATCATTTAATAATGAATAAAAACAATAGGGCACATTTAACTATGGGGAACATATCCTCTACGAACCATTTTTGTGTAAAACATGAATTTCATCTGTCAAACGGAGTAGCTTCTAGCGTGTCTAAAACTTTTGAATTCCCAAACACCCATATTCACACAAACATCATCATAAAAGAACTTTAGAGACCTCAAACTACGTAAATCCGTCAAAAATTACAGATTACATTTTTACACGATTGCTATACTTTATTTAAAGAAAAGTAACTAGAAACAGGAAAATTATTTCCTAACAAAACGATTATAACACTCGCAAATAATAAAACGTTAAATATTTTTGCCATTAATGTAATATTTACAATCAGGTTGTTATATTTACGGTAATTATCAAACAGTTCATCAAAAAACTAAAATACGAGTAGTGTTATCAGCAGCAAACTTCTGTAGACTCAGACGTGAAACGGAGTCTATTAGAACCTCCCCAAACCTTGATATAGACTGCCGGTTACCTCCCAGGAAAGCATGATGCTTAGTTTTTTTAAATATTATTAATTTAAATATATTACTATACTATAAATAAGGTATAGTATAGTTGGAATATACTATAGTTTAGAAAATAAGAATCTAAAAAATTGTTCTCGAGATTTTGCGGATTTACGTGTTTTGAGGTGCACAAAATCTTTTTTTGACGTTAATTGCAATGATATCTGTTTTCTGAAAGTCTCTAAAATTTATTTTCACGCAGCAGATCACAACGTTTGATAGAAAAAATTCATTTTATATCTGAAAAAAATTATCTCTGCAATGTAGTTGTACCCTATTTTTTTTTGCAATATTACAAAATTACCTGTCCTCTTACAAACTCAGTGTTTCGGGCTACGAGACGACTGTTTTGAACTAGATGAAAATTTTAGACCAACAAAATAGTGTTCTGGTTCGACAGTGTTAATGTTTTGGGCCACCAAAGTAAGGTATTTAGCTTCAAAATGAGAGTTCTTACCAGAAACAATAATGTCATAGACCGGTATATGTAGGTTTTGGGCCATTACATGACTGTTTTAAGATGGCAGATAGGCATTCTGGGTCAATAGAATAGCTTCTGAGGTTACAAAATAGTGTGTTTGGCAAGCAGATGGCTGTTCTGGGTTCAGTTTGACATCATTGCTTTGGAATACTCAGATTTTGTTCATGATAAAACTCAAACCTACTTTATTCCACTCTGTGCATTATGAGAGAAAGAGTAAATATGTTAAATACATATAAAAGATGACTGCAAAAGAAAAAAAGAAACTACCAATTAGAGACAGAACATGAGAGTATACATGATATCAAAATAATATATCCCCTTCGGATCAACCTTAAGTAATATCAAAATCATATATACATTTCAAATGAGACCAAGTATTAAATACGGTTTCAGTTAACTCCAATCGAGAGATATAATTAGAGAATGCGGTTAACAATTTGCGGGGTGTAATCAAACTGTGTTAATATAAGTGAAGATTATATTGAGGTCGGTTGATTAACCTGTGCGTTAAATCCCATTCTATGAACACTAAGGGTATTCACTGTAATTGATTAAATTCCTCATAGAATCCATCTACTACGTTCAATCTCATTTATAATTCCATCAATTATAGTCTAGTAAACTTAATTATCCTTCTAATTAATGGGAATTCTCTGTCTTAGATTAGTTTCTAATATAAAGGAGTACAGTTAAAGTGGATTCAGAGAGCACTTTCGAGTGAGCGTTGATTGACTCGTTTTCTGCTTTAGGGGATAATTTAAGAAGTATGTTTTAATTTCTATCCATTTTAAAATATCTACAAAAATTTTTTTTGTATGGCTACAATTTTTAGCTAATATTGATGAAGTGAAATAATCTTTTTATGTTTTACACAACTATTAAATGACTTACAAATGGAAATGTAATACTCTAAATTTGTCCCAATGAAGTTTATTCACAGCATGTAATGTTTAAGCTGTCCTCTTGCAAACACAGAATGATGGACTTACGTCATTACACTCTCACAGAAACGTGAAAGTCTGTATTAGGATTTTTCTGGTGGTTTCAAACCCTTAATTCAAGCATTGCGTTGGGGCTACTACGAACTAATGAATGATCTACAGATCTATATGCATAGATCTGTATATATACATATATATACATACGTATATACATACATACGTCTGTATATATACATACGTATGTATGTATTTTTTCAAATTATTTAAATATTCAATCAATTTTAAACAACAAACTTTTATCTTCATCACAAGTGAAGCATAGAAATCATAACATCTGATTGCTAGATTACGACAAATTTGACCGTGTTGAGGTCCTCCGAGTCTGGTTTTGAAGTTTTCTTCTATGAAATCTTTATGTCGGTGAGTGGATGGGTAGTTGAGTGTATATCCAACAGTTTGTCAAAAATGATACAGGCTAGACTGGATGGTGGTCAATTTCATATCGCGCACAAAGTAGCTCCTACAATGTAGATGAGCAATATTTTTTGGGGGGCAACATTGTTTATGAAAGTGCACTTTATTGGCAGTGAAGTGTTCTAAACACAATTCTTTTCCCCTAAACTACTACCTGAAAAGAGTTGATTTTTGCAGTACTATGAGAATAATAACGACATGAAATTAAGAAAGTGTCAGCATTTTTTTTATTAAAGATAAGGTCGGTTTTGCCCAAAAACACAAATCCACGGATCTCAATGAAACTAAACACAAAAATAGCTCCTTACAAGAATGTGTAGTAAATAGTTATTTATATGGAAATGAGTAATAAAAAAAGTGTATTAAGGTACATTTGATAAATTTAAAAAATATTTGTTCTTAAACGAAAAACTCTAAAATAATACATTTTTGCATGTGTTTCTAACTAAATATAGTTAGAAACATTTTTTTGAGAAAAAAAACCTGCAGCCATTTCGGTTTATTTGAAGAAGTTTTATAACTTGCAAAACCCAAAAATGTACAATGTTTCATTTTTTTTAAGAAGACGAAATGGATAGAACATTAGATTTATTATCTACAAATATGGTAACAATTTCACTACACAATTTGACTATACAATTACACGAAAGGCATATTTAAATAAATCCAAAATTAAATTGGTTGTAAACGAGTTTGTAACTACATTATTCTTTTAAAGTTGAGTGTAGACCACTCCAGATTATTATTATAGAAAACTTTTTCGTAATGGATTGCTTCATTAACATGCAATAAACATCCCAGGGCCATAATTTATTTCGTAACATTGCCCTTTAGATCGATCGATTACCCTTTTTGCAAAAATAGTGAAAAATGATGAAATTATAGAAACTTATATATTAGCACTACGCAAGCACCAAACGGCATTTTGAAAAAAAAATTGGGAATTCGATGATTATAATATTGATAAAAAGAATGTCTGAAAAGTGTTTGTTAGTTCATAAAAGAGAAGTACACTGGCTTTGTTTGGAATCAAACATTTTTGAGAGCCCTTCTCATTAAGTGTTGCAATGAGATGTTTTTATTAAAGAGATTTCAATGGGGCTTTGAGCACATGGTGGATCTATTCTCTTTTAGGTTGTTGAATTTCAATGTCTTACTATAGGATTTTTCAACCTTTTTGTGTACGGATCTATTCCTATAATTTTTTCTGGGTTTCTTGGTAAAATCAGAGAAAATATGATTCTCTAAATACCT
>JAPFBL010000871.1:0-65797 GCA_026182355.1 Hermatobates lingyangjiaoensis
ATATTTCCCTAGTATCAAACAAAGATTACCCAGAAACATTTCCAAATAAACTATAAAATCTCCCAATACATGGCAGGACATGGGCCATTTAAACAATACCTTAGCAGGTTGAAACTAACTTCTAGTCCATCATGCCCATGTAACACGGAGACACCCCAATCTCCTAGACACTTGGTGTACGATTGCTGTTTGAGGGAACCACAAAGACTGGCTCTCATACGTAAGGTCTTGGTGTGTGGAGAGGAGTGGCCCGTTAGGCCTTCCTCATTAATTAAAAAAACGTTATTATAAACAATTTGTAAAAATTTCGTACAGTATAGACATTTAAGAAAAAGATATTATAATGTTGAATTATGAATGAATGTAAAAAATAAATATTTTTTAGTGTTAAAGAAAGAATTTTTTTTATTTTTTTTATTTTATATTTTATTTCAGCATGTTCCACTGTTTATTACATGCATCATCGTCAAATTGTACGCAATACTTATTTCATTAACACTACAAAATACTAATTTTAACTTATTTTACATTCATTTATAATGATAAATGTTTTATTATTATAAAACCGATTTTAATTGCGTATCATTTTGGACACTTCTTATTGGTTGTGGGTGTTTTTTCGTTAAACACCTTTCTCCTTCGCACACTCCGTCTGCTTGGCCGCCTCAGCCTTCACTCCAGGGGAGGGCTCACAGTCCCACCTTAATTTCCAATAGAGTTGGATAAGGTCTTGGCGTCCTTGCTTAGAATGTACCTCGTCGAACTCGGTGTTTCCTATGGGCTTAGTGGATTTCATTAATACTGTTGTTGGTATTTTCCGTAGATTCTATTGTTGTGGGTGTATGGAGAACCATCTTTCCTCTAATGTCTCCCTCGTACGCTTCAATATCTACTCTGGCATTAAAGCATATATATATATATTTACATATATATATATGTATGACAGATGACATCTGTGATGTCGAAAGCTTGCGCACTCAATACGTTTACTTTCTTATATTTATATTATTATTCTTTTTTCGTTATAACTAACTAACTATAAACTTTTCTTTCTTTTTCTAACTAACTATACCTTCCCTTTTAATTCTTACTCTCTTTCAACTCGTTATTTAATATATTCTTTTCTAGTTTACTATTAATCTTAATTATTATTATATTATTTATTATTAACATTATTATTATTATTATTATTATTATTAATTTTCTTAATCTATTTATTCTCTAATTATCCAGTTAACCGTTGACCTTTAACCTTCTCTTTATATTAACCTGTACTATCCTTTTAATCTATTTTTAGCAATGACTAAGCATGAGTCATCGATTTTAATCTATTTATAGCAATGACTAAGCATAGTCATCGAGTTTAACTTAACATGTCACTTGGGCCTTTCTTGAATTCTTGGACTTTCAACTCTTTTATTCTAACCGCTTTTCTTGTTCATTTTGACCTTTAACCTTCTCTTTACATTAACCGTACTATCCTTTTAATCTATTTATAGCAATGACTAAGCATGAGTCATCGATTTTAATTTAACATGTCACTTGGCCAACTCCTTTTCCAGTTGAACCCTGTTAGCAGAGGTTATTTCTAGGATCGAATCTCTCAGTCTTAAGATCGTGAAGCCGAGACTGCGGTTAATTTTAATGATACTTGTTTAAAAAAAGATCTGCTGCCTATTTATACCAACATATATATATATATATTTTATAAATTATATATTTATTATTATAGTTTTACATTCAACATTATAAATATCTTTTTCTTAAATGTCAATACTGTACAAAAATTTTACAAATTCTTTATAATAACCTTTTTTTAATTAATGATTTAATTAATGAAAGAAGTATTGCGTACAATTTGACGACGATACATGTAATACACAGTGGAATATGCTACAATAAAATATAAAATAAAAAAAATAAAATAATAATGTTAATAAAATACTACTAATGATAAAAAAAATTGTGACTTTAAAAACTCATTTTAGTATAAAATGTCAGGTTTTTTGCTACCTTTTTATGATTTTTTTTTTTTTTCTGTTTTTTAAACCCTCAAAATGCCCCCTGACACTGTTTCGCCCCCCCCCCTCATGATTACTACGCCAATGGAAAATTAAGTAAAATACCCTGGCTCATACCTTTACTTTATTACCACTGTTTATATTACACAAATATTAAATAAAAAAAATGGTTACATTTACATATAATACATTTGCACTACTATCATCGGCGAACACGCAAGCCAGTGGGCTACCCTGTCTCCAATTTTGGGAACATAGTGATAATTTCTTTTTATTTAACTTTATTCTTGTAATAAATAATATATATTTAATTTCAGGTCTCTTCACGGAAAATGGATGAACAAACAAACTCAGGAACTTTATATATAGTGATATACGCAAGAAAATCTCCATCCATTATTAAGTTTTGTTCAAGGGTGCAACTTATAAATGGGTTAGAACATTTTGTTAGACAAATCCATCACACCATAGAAAGTATCAGAAATTATATGTTCATTGACATTTAGATAGCTTTTTACATAGAACATTATTCTTTTTATATCTCATATAAGTCATTAAATCACTTTAATTTTTTTTATTAAACTCCTTAACATGAATTATATTTTACAAGATTTGTTGAAAAAATGTCTAAATCAAAGTAAATAATGTAAATAACTGTAAACATATTCGACAAGTACAGTAGATCATCCATCAATTCAGGATCAATATTCAATTTTTATAGCTTTATTGCTCTTTGTGGTGATTAAAAGGTGATTATTATTCAATAATCAAAATCATTGATCAGAATAATGGATCAATGTTCTTATTAATAGACATTGATCCATTAGTCCAGGATCAATATTCAGTTTTTAGAGCTTTATTGCTCATTGTGGTAATTAAAAGGTGATTATTATTCAATAATCAAAATCATTGATCAGACTAATGAATCAATGTTCTTATTAATGGACATTGATCCATTAGTCCAGGATCAATATTCAGTTTTTAAAGCTTATTGCTCTTTGTGGTGGTTAAAAGGCGATTATTGTTCAATAATCAAAATCATTGATCAGACTAATGAATCAATGTTCTTATTAATGGACATTGATCCATTAGTCCAGGATCAATATTCAATTTTTATAGCTTTATTGCTCTTTGTGGTGATTAAAAGGCGATTATTGTTCAATAATCAAAATCATTGATCAGACTAATGAATCAATGTTCTTATTAATGGACATTGATCCATTAGTCCAGGATCAATATTCAGTTTTTAGAGCTTTATTATTCTTTGTGTAATTAAAAGGTGATTTTATTCAATAATCAAAATCATTGATCAGAATAAGGATCCCATGTTCTTATTAATGGACATTGATCCATTAGTCCAGGATCAATATTCAATTTTTATAGCTTTATTGCTCTTTGTGGTGATTAAAAGGCGATTATTGTTCAATAATCAAAATCATTGATCAGACTAATGAATCAATGTTCTTATTAATGGACATTGATCCATTAGTCCAGGATCAATATTCAGTTTTTAGAGCTTTATTATTCTTTGTGGTAATTAAAAGGTGATTATTATTCAATAATCAAAATCATTGATCAGAATAATGGATCCATGTTCTTATTAATGGACATTGATCCATTAGTCCAGGATCAATATTCAATTTTTATAGCTTTATTGCTCTTTGTGGTGATTAAAAGGTGATTATTATTCAATAACCAAAATCATTGATCAAAATAATGGATCAATGTTCTTATTAATGGGCATTGATCCATTAGTCCAGGATCAATATTCAGTTTTTAAAGCTTTATTGCTCATTGTGGTGGTTAAAAGGCGATTATTGTTCAATAATCAAAATCATTGATCAGACTAATGAATCAATGTTCTTATTAATGGACATTGATCCATTAGTCCAGGATCAATATTCAATTTTTATAGCTTTATTGCTCTTTGTGGTGATTAAAAGGCGATTATTATTCAATAATCAAAATCATTGATCAGACTAATGAATCAATGTTCTTATTAATGGACATTGATCCATTAGTCCAGGATCAATATTCAGTTTTTATAGTTTTATTGCTCTTTGTGGTGATTAAATGGTGATGATTATTTTTTTTCTATATAATTGCTATTTTTCTGTTTGATTTGTTGGAAAAATGTCAATGTTCTTTCTTAAGATGTTTAAAGTCAAAAAAAAAAATTCTAAAAGTATAAAATACACTATAAAACCTAGGTTAATGTAATTTTAAGAGATTTCCTCAACTCGTACCCAAAATAATGTTCTATTTTTATACATAATTATATTTTGAGCTGTCAAATAGTATGACTTGAATTGTCCTAACATTCTTTCAAATTGAATCGTAAGTCAATTTTTTTTTTACATTTAATTGAACAAAAATTTCCAGTTGTTTAAAAAAACCTTAGGATGTTTAGAGTTATTGATTCTGTAGTTTCAAAGGATAGTGAAAACATTTTATTAAGACTCTAGAATTAGTAGTTTAGAAGGAAAAAAAAAATGTTGTCTAATAACATATTTTGGAAATTTGACCTTTCCCATGATGCAAAATTAATCTCAAACTAAATAGCTCATCTATTCAATGAAGCTCTTATTGTGTAAAATATGAATTTGATTAATCAAAGATTGTGGATTGTAGAGTCTACACAAACTTTCGGATGTACACACAAACACAGACATAATCGAAAACAACTTCATAAAACGACTTTTGTAACCTCAACACATGTAAATCCGTCGAAATATCAGGATAGAATTTTTAACTGTCACTATACTTCACTTATAATAATGCAAAAACATCATAAAGAGTCTTGAGAGACCTCAAAACTTGTAATTCAATCAAAATCTGGAGATTAATTTTTTTCACGATCGTTATACATTACTAAATATTGCATCATATTTTTTAAAGCATATTTTCATTAATTATTATCACTATTTAATAATTAGAGTGAGGAAGAATTTCATTAATTAATTAATTTCTATGAAATGAACATTGGCATAGAAGTAAAGTAAAAAGTAGAATAGTTAATAAATAATTGATAAAAAAGTATAAGGATTCTTTTAATAAAACATAAATTAGGCAAAGCTAAAATATTTTTTAGAACTAAAAAGTTTAAATGTAACTATACAGAATATTAGTATAAATAAGAGAATAACATTGTTTAAGGTCAGAAATTATTAAGCAAATTTTGATACATTAGTATTAACTAACTAAACACAAAATAACTGTTTTCAATGATATTAAAACTTTTTTTAATGTTCTTACACAAAAACCCGTGATTCGTTTTGATCAATTTGACTAATTCGTTGATCCAACAAAACTCACAATGTTAATTTTTTCATATCATATATAATAGTTAAATATTCTATTTTCTTTGTGAGATGTAATAGTGTTAACAATATAGTATTATTAAATAAGTGTGGACAGTATAAAGAAGAACTGTAATATTGAAAAAAAGAAATTAATATGTTTCCACTGACCTTCTATTTTCTTGCATTGTCATTTAATCAACGTAAAATCTAATTTAAAACATATGTATTAAACTAAATTTTTCAATATCACTACATTTGATTTCATTTTAAACTGTTACAAATAAAAGTTTGTTTGTAGATTAGGGACGCCATAGAATAGGGACGCTATTAAAAATGAAATGGACTTGGAAATAAAACGAGAGCTATGATTGGTTGAAATGAATATTGGCATAGAAGAGACATGCGCATTATGTATTGTTGACGCCAGATGAAGGAACTAAGTTCTGAGTAAATAAAAATTATTTATGCACTAAATGAAGACCTATGAATCTTAAGTTGTATAGAATTCAACTAACTAATTATAAATTTCTTTTCACACAATTTATGCTTTGATAACAGTGTTTTTGTTTGAGCGGCATTATTTAATTTGATACACTCTGTATTATAATGTTTTCTTTTTATTTAATATAAATGATCACAATAATTTCAAATATAAATACGTTATTAGAGATATTGAATTACATATTATTATAACCGGAAAGAGTAACTTTGTTTTACTGGCATTATTTAATTTGATACACTCTGTATTATAAGGTTTTCTTTTTATTTATTATAAATGATCACAATAATTTCAAATATAAATACGATATTAGAGATATTGAATTACATATTATTATAACCGGAAAGAGTAACTTTGTTTTACTGGCATTATTTAATTTGATACACTCCGTATTATAAGGTTTTCTTTTTATTTGTAACAAGTAGTAACAGCTAGTATAACATTGTGACAAATCTAGATTGGTCTAAACTCAACAGCACTTTAACTAAAAATATGTCAAACTGGTTTACAACACAATGCTATCACCTCAAAAGCTTTCCCATTCAATAATAAATCTAGTTTCTTTACATTTTATTGACAAAATAAAACTTTTTATTGTTTTAAAACATTTGAGCATTTCTTCCATTTATTCTTTCTTTGATTCAATCATGAATATGCACTTTATACGAGTCTTAAAGTTCTATCTGTTTATATAATAAAGCAATGTTAGAAATTATTGGATATTAACCTGTAAAGCTCATTTTGATTGATTATTATCACTATTTCAGCGAGAAAGATTACATAAATTAAGCAAAAAAGTGAGTTGAAAAGATCAAAATGCTTCATATATTTCTATTCATATTTTGCATGCTAAATATAATAATAAAGCTGTGATTGATAACAACTTACATAACATTTAATGGCATTTTCATTAATGTAATATGTTTGTAAATTAATGAAAATAAAATAACTTTTTAAAAACTATGTATACATGAACAACACAAGCTTTCTTTATTTTGTTGTATTATGTCCTACTATGTTTTAAACAATTTACTACCCTGGTTTATACGTAGGATAATGTTATTTATTTGTTATCAAAGAATGATTTCAATTTTAAATTATGCTTTACATTTTGATCTTTTATAAAATTCTTATACTTGGAAATTATTACATGCTATTGTTTGTTATATAATCACATTCCTTTCCCTTTGTTAAAATCAATAAAATCCAATTGACTTAGAGAAAGTATTAGCTTTCTCCTGCTTGATGTACTCTGTGATAAGGTTGTTGCAAATAAATATTGATAACTATTAGCTAGTTTTGCATAATCAAATCAAATTCAAAGCCTGCTCCTCAATATAATATAAACAACAGTATACCTAGAAGCTTAAAATGATTAAAAATAACATGAGCTATTAGATTAGTAGTAAAAAAAAAAACTAGTTACTTGTCAACAACATAGCAGCTCTTCTATAGAATAAAAGAATCTATAACATAATGCTCTATTTTTAGGTATAGTTTAATTTTGATCTGTCAAATGGTATTCCTATTTATAAAGTGAATAGTATTTTTATTTTTGATTTTATTATCCTGTAAATATTTCAAGAAAGTAATTATTTTTCATCAGGTTTATTCAAATGTTAAAATTAATTCTAAACTAGTTCTTCATTTTATGTACATTTCAAAACAAGTGTTATTATTTTCGTAAAGTTTACTGAAATAATAATCTGTGATGTTTCTTGTCTAAAAGATTGCTTTTTTTTTTCTTCATAGGTTTAAAAGTGAAATAAATATCTTCTTTTGATGAAATTTAGTATGAGTTCATATCTTTTATCCTTGAGTAAAGTTTAAAATGTAGGAGTGTGAGGTCAAAACAAAATATCTTTATGAGTGCGGGGAACCACTGATAAGATAACCCTATTTCTGTTTATTTATCAGTTACCTTCTATAAAGGATCATATTATTCATGAACCTAAGATAATTAGTTCAATCTAGTTTATTCATAACAAAACAAAATATTAGAAATCTGAGGTAAAATGGATAAACAAACAAAAGTCTCCACACAAATGAAGTTTTATTCAACAACAATGTACGATGACAGGTACTCGTTAAAGATAATTCTTACATAACTCTAAATACACTTGAGTTAGGCAAAATTTAGGACTCCCACTGTAGAATCAATCTTCATTGTGTGGTATCTCAAAGAGCCAATGCTCGGCCTAAGAGTGCTCCCTTGTGGAACTGCCACTGCAACCTAACCTAACCTAACCTATTCAACAACAAAAACTCGTTTCAAACACTTTGTGTTCATCATCAGGAAGACACTACAATACAAATTATATCAAATCAATTACTGTAATTTGTATTATAGTGTCTTCCTGATGATGAACACAAAGTGTTTGAAACGCGTTTTTGTTGTTGAATAAAACTTCATTTCTGTGGAGACTTCTATTTGTTTATCAATTTTACCTCAGAATGAGTAAATACCACACAATTAAGGATTGCACAACTAATGATTTAAAACATTAGGATGTATAAAATACATTCAAAAACAATTGTTTAGTTGTTAATTAAAAAAAAAAAAGGTTCAAACAAATTACATCTGCTAAACAAATATGAAAAATCTGGACTGACCTACATTGAACTTTACTATAAAGTAAACATAATAATAAAATTATTGACAATTTAAAAAGAATTAGATTAAAATTAGTATCAGTTTTGTTATAAAGAACGAAAGAGTTGATTCTCCATACTTCAATATTACCCACAGATAATATTATTCATACCAAACAAGAAAATGTATATCTGATATTAAGTTTTGCACAAGGGTGCAACCGTATAGATTGATTAGAGCATTTTATTAAATCTATCAGTCAATGGAAAGCATAAAACATATTTTTTTTACATGTAAGAATACTATTCTTCTTACATCTCAGATTAAAGTAATTAAATAATTTCAAATCTTTTTATTTTAGCCATTAAATATCAAATTTATGTTTAATTTTAGGATTCACTTAAGAAAATTTCTAAGTTATTGTAAACAAATCCAACAAATAACAGGTCATTCATTAGTCCTGGATAAATATTTAATTTTTATGTCTATATTGCTCTTTGCGGTAATTGAAATTTCATGTTTTTTTTAAGGCAGAGTCTTTAGGGCAATCGTGGCAAATAGCAATAAAGCTATTAAAACTGTTTGTTTATCCTGGACTAAGGGATTACCTATACTTATTATTATTATTACTATACTATTATTATTATACTATTACTATAATAGTACTATAGTATGTATACTATACTATATATACTATATATATAGTATATATACTAGTATATAATATATATACTATATATAATATAGTGTAGTATATAGTACTATATAGTATATGGTACTATAGTATTATAGTACTATTATTACTATTATATTATATTATACTATTATTATTATTATACTTATTATTACTATACTTGTCGAATTTTTGATATTTCTGTACATTGTTTACAATGACTTAGCAATTTTTTGAGCGAATCCAATGAGATAAAATTTCCATGTTTATAATGGAAACATTTAAATAATTTATTGACTTATATGAGATATAAGAGGAATAATATTTTTACATGTAAAAAAAATCATCGCTAATAAACATAAACACATTTTCTTTGTCTTCCATGGTATGATGGATTCGTCTCATAAAATGCTTTAATAAATCTATATATTGCACTCTTGAACAAAAACTTAATATCAGTTATAATTACGTTGTCTGTGAATTGTAATATCTTTCCATGATATTGAAATGTGACGAATGGACTCTTTCCTCAAGAAAGAGGAGTTATATTTGTTGACAAATATCCAGTTTTTTTTTTACAATTCTAGTCTAATAGTTCATATTTATTATTTTCAAAAATTAGAAGCTCCCAACTATAAAAGTTATAAATTATACTCAATAGCTGGCTTTGACTTTGATTTGAGTATGTAAACTGGCTAATTACTAATATACTTTTTCTCAATTTACATTCATAGCAACCTTATAACAGAGTACAGCAGGCAGGAAAAATATAACACTCGCTCAGAAAAAATTGGTATATATGAATTTTGACAAATTGGTAAGAAAATGATTTTATTAAATACTAAGCAGCCATACAATTTTCAGAATAATAATTCTATAAATGACCAGAAATGTAAAATAATTCAAAATTGAAATCTTTCGTTTGGAGATTAATAAATGTAATTATGGTACACCCTTAATTATAAATTATCTTAAAACAACATTTTTTCTTCGATGTATTTCAAAGAAAATAAAAGCATTTTCTTGTTTTAAATTTGAAAATTTGACTTAAATATTCAATGTAGAAGGAGGTCAAGTAAAACATATAAGAAATCCTCTGGATGTTTGAACAAAAGCCATGTTCTCTACTAGGAGATTATTTGGTATCAAGAAATTTTCACTTTGGTTTTTCAAAATTGTTATTACTGCTGTAGTTATACTAATGAGATTATTTGCAGCAGCGGTATGATATACAAAAATAAGCTCATATATTGATAAATCCATCAATCACTATCTGTACTACCTCAGGAATGAAAGACTAATGAACATCTCCCATTTAGATGTTTATATTATGCTTAAATGAGACATTATATATTATACTAGCAGAACTACCCGGCGTTGCCCGGGACAAAATAAGAAAATAATGAAATTATGGCTAAGTATTGAATGAAGCAAAGAATCTAAACTTCTAAGTATATATTTCTATCAGAAATTCTATAACAGTACAACATATTTTCTAACAAAACAAAACTTCATAACATGTTAACAAATTAAGTTTCTTATAAACAGAGACACATTCCATTATTGAGGTTTAATCCCAACTAAAATTCTGATACAAAAAACATTTAATTTTTGTCAGGTTTAGGTTTGGGCTTTAAGAAGGAAGAATTTAAGTTAATATTTATTCTATCAAATCATAATAAACATATCAGAGTACTTCATGATAAACAACATTTTTTGTCTTATCTTCTGGTGCAAGGATGTATAAATTTTTGGAACTGCCAACTCTTGAACATCCTACATATAACTGTCCATGAGAAAACATGGTTCAAGCAGATGGAAGCCAGCAACTGAAAGAGTTTGTCCTTGCGATTTGTTAATGGATATTGCGAAACTTAGTTTGACGGGAAATTGTAGACGCTTGAAATTGAACGGAACATCTGTTGGAATGACTGGAATTCTTGGGATAAAGACATCCTGCCCTTTACCATATCCTGTTAGAATTGTAGCTTCAATCACATGGGGTAACATCTTCTTCACAACTAATCTAGTACCATTGCAGAGTCTTGGAGGATCCAAATTTCTCAAGAGCATAATTGGAGCTCCCACTTTCAGGTCTAGTTTGTGTTGTGGAGTACCAGAGGGATCTAAAGAATTTAAGAATTCAATAGGATATTGAACGGCCTCAGATTCATCTGTAACTGCATCTATGGATTTATAGGTGTGCAGAGTTAGTACTTTTTTCTTTAAATCACTAAACAAAGCAGAGATGTACACTCACTGTAAACAAAATTAATACTGTTACTTTTGTAAATTGAAATGTCCTTTATATACCTTTCCAAATTTAGTCTAAACATGTTCAAACTTGTTCTTATTTTATTTTTCAAAGAATTGCACCATTTTCATCTGGTATTTCACCATAATTAGAAGTTATTGCACCATAACTTGGGGGATTGCCTCTGGTACCTCCTTAGTTTGGTTCATTTACCCCCAAAGACATCCCATGCCAAGTTTCAGCCCAATTGGTCCAGTAGTTTTGATTTCTATAGAGAACAAACAGATATATAAACAAGACACTACGAAAATATATATATAGATATCCAAGAAGATTGATATTAGATTTACTTATAGTAAAGTTGAGTGTAGGCCACTCCAGATTTTTTTTTCTGTTATTGCTTTTGTTACTTCTATAATAATACCTAAACAAGGCCCTAGAGTTAGTAGTTTAGGAGAAAAAAAAACGTGGTCTAAGAAAAGAACACTTCAGCAAAAAATGTGAGTTTCCCATCATTCATAATTGCTTCGAAGCAATAAGGCATGAAAACACTATGAGACCCATTTTTGCGTAAAATATTAATTTGATCCATCAAGGATTGAGTACTGTGGTCTCCACTCCACATACTTGTAGATATACATTCCTCTAAAGACTAAATCAAGAAACGTCATAAAACGACATTAGAGACATTAAAACAAGTAAACTCTTCAAAAATTTCGAGATCGAATTTTTTCACGATAACTATACTTTACTTTATTGTAAGATTAAAAGTAAACCAAGAACCACTAACATCTTAAGATGAAGTTATTCTTTTCCCGATGTATTTTTGTTTTTTACTGATGTAACCTAAATGAGTTCAATAAAAAATTAGTACATGATTTTTGGTGATTTGCTATAACACTAATGTAAATTTCGTCAGACAAACAGGTTTAATTAACTAAAAGAATTAAGATAATCAAAACTTCAGAATTGCAAAATTCAATGACGAAAGTTTTGCAATTAATTTGAGAGTATCCTTCGGAAAAGAGTATGAATTCCAAAAAAAAATCATTAATAATAATAAATGTATTAATAATATCAACAATAAAATGAAGAATTCTGTAATTCATAAATGACTTCAGACACTTTATAGAGGCGGGAAACGTTAGGAGAAGTATCATTTGAAATCTTCAAATGGGAGGTTACATTACAACACAAATATAAACTAAATTAAATTTAATTTAGTTAAGTATTTAAATTAATAAATCTTTTTAATAGTTATGAGTCTTTTTTTACTTAATAGATGAATACGGATATATTATTATTATTATTATTATTATTGTACAATATTGCTTTGCCTAGGAAATTTCAGATAGTTTGCTAACCTGCTGATTATGTCCGTTTCTTAAAGTTTGGTTGTTTGTTCATAAGCTTTGTAATGGTTTAAAGTAGTTTTTAATTTTTAATTATTTTTTTAAAAAAATAGAAACTCTTAAAGGTTGTTCTTGGTTTTTATAAACTTGTACGTATAATTTTGAAATTGGCTAGCAGGGAATTGTTTGTTAGTTCATCATATTTGGCTTAATTTATCAGAAGAAATGGGTATCCCTAAGTTTTTTAGATGGCTTGTTGAAAGGTATCCTTGTATATTGGAAGACGTTAAACCTTGTGAGGTAATGTTTTACTTATAGTATAGTGCATTAATAATATCGGAATCCAAAATTTAAATGATTAGTTTTAAATAACTTGATAGGATCTTGTATTCGCTATTGTAATTTTATATATGCAATAACAATAATATGAAAACTTGCCACTGAGCAAGTTATCCTCTATTAAGAAATTTACTTCTTTTTACCAAATAATAGAAACGGGTTACCATAGAAGCTGCTGCTTATTAAAAATTATGGGGATTATTTACCTAGTTAATGATTCCAACTGTTTTGAGAAAATATTTCGAAAGCCAATATTTCAATCATTTATTGTATTAAAACATATATCTATTTCAATTGTGGCTTGTTGTAAATATAGTGAAGTAAATAATTTAAATATTAGAAACAATGATCATTAATAGTTGTAAAGTTTTGATTGGTTTATTGAAATTTATAACATGTAGTTGTTGAAATTTGTTGAAAATGTAGAATGTCTTTTTGAGGATAAAGCGAATTATTTTTTTGAATCACTGACAATAATTATTAGTTAAAAAATTTTCGAAACCAATGTGAAAGTTTTTGAAAATGTTTCTTTTAATTTCTTTACATGATTGGGACTCAAGATAAAGGCTTCAATTCTATATTGAAGATATCTTTTCTTTGTTGTCATGTTTATTTTACTTGTGATAACACATCGAGTAGAATCGATTCAATGAGATAACACCTCTGAATGAATCACAGTCCTCATTTCAAAGAATCCCATTTATTTTAGTCTTCTTTTTTTTTTATAATATTTTGATGTTTATAACATAATAATTAGTGGCAGGATGAGTACTTAGAATTGGCAAATATTGAAACGTTTTTCATAATAGGAGAATTTCAATCGAATTTTCGATTCTGAAAATTCTTTGGAATTCCTATGTTTGAAACTTTATTTTCAACAGCAGATATTACTTAAAAGCTAAAATTTTGTTTGTCAATTTAAAGTATCAGTATAACATATAGATTTTAATATCTAAAGAAGAGGTTGAGAACTTTTTTTTTTTTTTTTTTGAGAGTGCTAAGGGATTAACGAAGTCTGCTCTTCGATGCTGATTCGAAAGAATAAAGCTCACAGAGATTGGCTTTACATGGCTAACGACAAGCTTGTAGTATTAGTCAGAGTCAATGATCAAACCACAATATGAAATGGGAAAACAACACTAACTGAATAAGAAATCTATATAAATAAAATGATTTTGTCTGTACATTGCTTAGAACTGACTCATTTCAAATTTTCTTTATGTTTCATTGGAGAAACCGATTCCACCCTTAGAAAAATTTCTGTCAGTTTGTCCGCAAAATTTTGTCACAAGTAAACTCAGCCACCATAAGACATATCAAGCTGAAACTTTTACAGTAGATTTGTGTATGTCTAACTTAAAATATAGGCTCTGAATTGATTGGAAATTCAATGTAGAAGTGAAGTTATGGATGTTTAAAGCAAAAACGTTTGTCACAAGTAAACTCAGCCACCATGAGAGATAGCGAACTGAAACTTTAACAGTAGATTTGTGTATGTCTAACTTAAAATATAGGCTCTGAATTGATTGGAAATTCAATGTAGAAGTGAAGTTATGGACGTTTAAAGCAAAACGTTTGTCACAAGTAAACTCAGCCACCATAAGAGATAGCGAGCTGAAACTTTGACACTAGATTTGTGTATGCCTAACTTAAAATATAGGCTCTAAATAGATTGATAATTCAGTGCAAAAGCGAAATTATGGGGCTTTAAGCTGTATTTTGCTCACTTCGCAGACAAGTTTATTTTCAAAATACACAGGTGTGGCAAGTAGGTATTGTTGTTTGAGTTTTATTTCATTTGAGCATATGTATATATTGCGTATTTGATATCATTGAAAAGGTGTTTCTCAGAGTTCAAGATGTACTATCTATTCAGAATAAATGGCTTTGTGAACGAGCAATTCTCAGCCCTTAATATGGACAGGCAGGAAAAAATCAGCAAACAAGTTCTTACGCTATATCAAGCCAAAGATAGAACTTAAAAGTCAGTAAAGAGAGTGATTATGTAATGACAGGTCAAGCAGTATCATTATCCAACTGTAATAGTTCTTGACTCCGTGACTGCTCCTGACTGCTTCGAAGACACATAATGTTCGAACTCGTTGTTTCATACCATTAAATTGTTATATTAGGAGACGTCAGGCACCATATTTACCATGACAATGACTATATCATCCATGACACTGATTGGCCATCCCACCCATTAGTCCGCAATTTCGAAGGGTTGCTGTAAATCTTACTTGATGTACGGAGTAGACTCATTTTTTCTCGTTCTTCTAAAGTTGCATATTGATGAGAGAACATTTAAACATAGCAACGAATATAATACTGTAGGGTAAAAATCTAATGAAATGGTCTCCACATATAAAAATTTTAATGATATAAACAACGCGTTTCGAACATGTAGTGTTCTTCCTCAGGCATTAACTAAAAAATACAATGACACCAGAGAGTTATCTATAGTACAAGGTAAATAAGTACAAAAATTAATATAAAATAAAATAAGGCAGAAAGTACGAACCTAAGGTTGAGTGCCTCTGAATAAGACTGACTGGAAATGAAATGGGGGTATAGGGTACATCTGTTTCTTATTCGAAGGCAGGTACATTTCATTGTAATTTTTTTTCTCTTAAAAGTTAGGCTGAGCCTTTACATTTTCTTTTAGACACTTTAAGAGAAAAAAAAAATTACAATGAAATGTACCTGCCTTCGAATAAGAAACAGATGTACCCTATACCCCCACCCATGTCCATTCCATTACCAGTCAGTCTTATTCAGAGGCACTCAACCTTAGGTTCGTACTTTCTGCCTTATTTTATTTTATATTAATTTTTGTACTTATTTACTTTGTACTATAGATAACTCTCTGGTGTCATTGTATTTTTTTAGTTAATGCCTGAGGAAGAACACTACTTGTTCGAAACGCGTTATTTATGTCATTAAATTTTTATATGTGGAGACCATTTCATTAGATTTTTACCCTACAATGAGTAAATACCACATAATAACTGATTGCACTACATTAGAATATAATATTGTTTCGTTTTTGTTTTAATGGATCTATGTGGGTTGTTTAATTTGGATCATTTAATTGCCTTAATATTAATATTTTATTTTATTTTTTTTTTAGGTTTACGAATATGAAAACTTCTATTTGGATATGAACGGGATTATTCACAACAGTGCTCATCCTAGAACAATGGAGGCTTCTTTTAGGATAGACGAAGCGGATATATTCAAGAATATATTTCATTATATCGAGGTGAATAATCAAAATAATCAAAACTTATGTTTCCAGTGTAACTGGAAATGTAGCTTATTTGTCTTAACTATCAAAGTGTGTAAGTCTATTAGAAGAGCTATATTTACAAAGGACAGAAGTATTAGAGGCTATTATGTCCACAGTTGACCTCATGTGCTGTCCTTATATTGGACAGATGTAATACAGTTGACCTCATAGCTGCCCTTGTATAGACAGTCGTGATACAGGCTCTTATGTCAACATTTGATCCTATATGCTGTCCTTATATTGGACAGATGTAATACAGTTGACCTCATAGCTGCCCTTGTATTGGACAGTCGTGATACAGGCTCGTATGTCAGCATTTGATCCTATATGCTGTCCTTATATTGGACAGATGTAATACAGTTGACCTCATAGCTGTCCTTATATAGAACAGTCGTGATACAGGCTCTTATGCCAACATTTGACCCTATATGCTGTCCTTATATTGGACAGATGTAATACAGTTGACCTCATATGCTGTCCTTATATTGGACAGTTGTGATACAGGCTCGTATGTCAGCATTTGACCCTATATGCTGTCCTTATATTGGACAGATGTAATACAGTTGACCTCATATGCTGTCCTTATATTGGACAGTCGTGATACAGGCTCCTATGTCAACATTTGACCCTATATGCTGTCCTTATATTGGACAGATGTAATACAGTTGACCTCATATGCTGCCCTGTTTGACAGTTGTGATAAGTCGTATGTCAACATTTGACCCTATATGCTGTCTTAATGGACAGATGTAATACCAGTTGACCTCATAGCTGTCCTTATATAGAACAGTCGTGATACAGGCTCTTATGCCAACATTTGACCTATATGCTGTCCTTATATTGGACAGTGAATCAAATACAGTTGACCCTATATGCTGTCCTTATATTGGACAGATGTGATACAGGCTCTTATGTCCACAGTTGACCCTATATGCTGTCCTTATATTGGACAGATGTGATACAGGCTCTTATACCCACAGTTGACCTTATATGCTGTCCTTATATTGGACAGTCGTGATTCAGGCTCGTATGTCAGCATATGACCCTATATGCTGGCCTTATATTAGACAGATGTAATACAGGCTCTTATGTCCCATGTTGACCCTTATTAAGTCTTTATATTGGACAGATGTGATACAAGCTCTTATGTCCCATGTTGACCTTACATGCTGTCCTTATATTAGACAGATGTAATACAGGCTCTTATGTCCCATGTTGACCTTATATGGTGTCCTTACATTGGACAGGTGTAATACAAGCTCTTATGTCCAATGTTGACCTTATATGGTGTTCTTATATTGGACAGATGTGATACAGGCTCTTATGTCCCATGTTGACCTTATATGGTGTCCTTATATTGGACAGATGTAATACAGTTGACCTTATATGCTGTCCTTATATTGTCAGGTGTAGTACAGGCTCGTATGCTGAAGTATGTGGCAAGAGCCTATTGCTTATAAGTCTACACTAAGAAAGTATCATTCTATTAGATACGGGGCTCTTATGTTCACACTTATATTCTTTGACCTTATATGCTGTCCGATATGGCAAAAAGTGGCAGCTTATTTGACCACACTATTATCTTGTATATTTCTATTACAGTAGCAGCCTTGAAAATGTCGAACGAATTTCGTCGAAACGTCGGCTTATAATCAGATTATTAATTTTGAATTTAATTCTCCATAACTAAATTAATATTTATGAATCAGTGGTTGGGAAGCTAATGTCAGTGACTTTCTTTTATTTTTACCAGTACTTATTTTTAGAGGTTTTGTTTACAAAATTTTATTTCTTGTTTTAGGTTTTATTTGGGATCATTCGGCCTTCCAAATTGTTCTACCTAGCTATTGATGGTGTTGCACCAAGGGCAAAAATGAATGAACAAAGGGCAAGAAGGTAACTTTGTTTTTGTTTCTTCTAGAAATTGATCAAAAATTTTTTGTTGTTGATCTTTTATCTTGTCCTGGGTATTAAGAAGTGTAGCTGATTTAACAAGGCCTATTAGAGTAGCGGTTAGGTTTAGGTTTGGAGGCCAGGCTAGGTCAGTGGTTATCTTACTCGTCTCTGAAACTGATAGGACCGGGGTTCGATCCCCATCTGGCCCTCGATTTATTTCATGCAAGAGGTGTATAAATCTTAGCACGTTGTCCTTCGCAGAAGGATGTTAAACTGTATGTCCCAAGCCTGTACGATGTTAGGTTCTTGTTAAAGATCCCTACTCTAAATACACTTGAGTTAGGCAAAATTTAGGACTGTCCACTGTAGAATCAATCTTCATGGTGTAGTATCACAAAGGGCCAATGCTCGGCCTATGGTGTCCCCTTGTGGGACTACCACTTCAACCTAACCTAACCTAACCTAGGCAAAATTTAGAACTCCCAATGTAGAATCAATCTTCATTTGTGGTATCACAAAGGGCGAATGCTCGGCCTACGAATGTTCCCTTGTGGGACTACCACTCCAACCTAACCTAACCTAGCCTAGGTTTAGGTTTAAACCTAAACTATACATGTAATATGAATAATAAAAATTCAAGAAAGTAATAATGTTTTTTTTTAATCTAGTAAACTTAAAAGGGAAACCATCTAGACTTGAGAGTCTACGACGGTAGCTCGTACTACAAGACAAAAATTCTTACGAATGGCTGTTCGTAAAGTAAATTGCTCGTACAAGAGGGACTCATACTACGAGGTTCTACTGAATTTATGAATATATTGCCTCATATGGTTGTCTAGAACAGTGGTTCTTAACCTTTTTTTCGCAGTGGTAGTCCCACAAGGGAATACACATAGGCTGAGCATTGGCCCTTTGTGATACCACACAATGAAGATTGATTCTACATTGGGAGCACTAAATTTTGTCTGACTCAAGTCCATTTCGAATAGGGATCTTTAACGAGTACCTGACATCGTATAGGCTTAAAGGTCCGACGGCTTGACGGCCTCTCCAAGGGACGGCGTAGACAGATTTGTTCACCTCCTAAGTGAATAAATCGAGGGCCAATAGGGTGTCAAACCCTGGAGTACCAGCCCAGAGGCGAGTATGTTAACCACTGAGCTAACCTGGTCACTTAAATTTTGCCTAACTCAAGTGTATTTAGAGTAGGGATCTTTAGCGAGTACCTGACATCGTACAGCCTCATGATGGATATGTATATACGAGGTGTGTAAATAAAGTAGTGAGACTGATTTTTTTTAAATTTTCTATTCAAATATAATTACAATGTGATATTGTCACCTTCAAAATAGTTCCCTTCGGAAGCCACACAGCGCTGGAGACGGTCCTTCCAATCATTGTAGCATTGCTGGAACTCGGATTCCGGAATGGCCTTCAGCTGGTCGGTTACAGCAGTTTGTATGTTTTGTAGTGTCCCGAAATGAGTTCCCTTGAGGTGATTTTTCAATCTCGGGAAGAGGAAAAAGTCACAAGGACTCAAGTCTGGTGAATAAGGAGGCTGAGGAGCAACAGGAATGTTTTTACTGGCCAAAAACTCGTTTATTGAGATGGCAGTGTGACAGGGCGCGTTGTCGTGATGCAACACCCACTTGTCTTTGATGTTTGGCCGCACACGAAGGACTCTTTTTCGAAGTCTTTCAAGGACCTCACGGTAGAAGTGCTGATTAACCGTTTGGCCTTGTGGCACAAACTCTTTGTGGACGATTCCGTGGCTATCAAAAAAACAAATCAGCATGCATTTGATTTTCGACTTGCTCATGCGTGCTTTCTTGGGCCTTGGAGAAGTCGCAGTGTGCCACTCCATGCTCTGACGTTTCGTTTCTGGGTCGTACTCAAACACCCATGACTCGTCACAGTAATGACACGTTCAAGAAAACGGGGATCATTTTCAATTGAACCCAAAAAGTCAAGACTCCTTCCCTTTCTGAGATCTTTTTAGTCTTGGGAAAGGTTTTTCGGAACCATTTTCGCACAAATTTTTCTCATCTCCAATTCATTGGTCAAAATGTGATGAACGGAGGTGTGATTCAAATTCAACTGTTCCCCGATCATTCTGACTGTCAAGCGTCGATCTGAACGCACAAGGTTCCGTACTCTGTTGACATTTTCATCGGTGTTTGCACTTGAAGGCCTTCCGCTTCGTGGTTCATCTTCAATCGACTCTCTTCCTTCTGAAAATTCCTTAAACCACCGAAAAAAACCTGTGCCCTTGATAAAACACGTTCTCCATAGGCCGGTTTGGGTTGCATTATGTCTCGTGGCTGAAGCAAAATTTGATTGCACACCGCTGCTCAACTTTGAGGTCACTCATTTTTAAAACGCTCAAGAAAAAACCATTTCACGAAAACTAACGTCTACGGACAAACAAATGACTGTGTGCGAGTTCAGATTCTTACTGGAGGCAAATTGCATCACACGTGCACACTTGACGCTACTCATTTTAATGCCACGAAAAACGTCTCCAGCGTTGCCAGATCGAAAGCAAGACGTTGCCAGTCTCACTACTTTATTTACTGAGCACCACGTACTAGTATATATATCGTATATAGTTATAGTACGACTGTCATGATAGTTTCTGGTGAGAATATACCAATTTTCTTCACCAAATCACTTTTCTGACTATTCCATTCCTCTGACTATACATCCATAAAAAGATTTCACATAAACACGTGAAATAACAATCAATGATTAAACCACAATAAGAAATGGGAAAACAATACTAAGATCTTTCAACCGTAACAAGCGGTCTTCATCAGAGTCAAAAACCCAACTGGAGTACTGGAGTCAAAAACTGTGGAGTACATCCATAATGTGTGCTACACATCGTCTATTGCTGCGCAATACAGGCACTTGGGAGTCTCGTGCTTTCTTATCTTGTATAGGCAAGGCGTGGAAGTACCCATGTCTGCTGAGAAATTGCGTAAGGTAGTATCCCCACCTATTCATGACCTCTTTTGGCCCACAATCGGACATCTCCAATAATCTTGAACGTCCAGCGGCCCTCTAGTTTCGTGTTCCCACACCTCTTGCCATTTGTCTAGGTTACGCCTTCTCTCTTGAGCGAGCAGATTTTCTGTCAAGCTTCTTGCTTTCTTTGGTAAATGGCCTCCCTTTCTCTCGCTAGCAGGTCAACTGGAATGATACCAGCTATCATCAGGACTGCAGGCTCTGATACCGTGCGATAATACTGAGGATACCCTTAAAGCAGCTCTCCTCTGCACTATAAGCAGTCTTTTTCTGTAGCATTTCTTGATGACAGCTTTCTCCCACATCTCTGCTTCATATAACAGCACTGACTGTGCCTCTGCCATTAACATACGACGCTTAGTTGCTTTGGGACCTCCGATATTTGCCATTATTCTGCTTAAACCTTGCACACTTTCTGAATATTTGCCATTATTCTGCTTAAAGCTCGCACACTTTCTAAGTCTTTAATTGTTGCCATCTTTATCTACGGCAGAAATCCCATCTTTTTATCCAAAATAACTCAATTTGATATATAAAAATAATATCAAGATAGCAGTGGACTTGACAGATAACCCCTTTATAACAGCTCAGTAGGTTAGTTGCATTCGAAGATGGACAACGTCCGAAATCGCTCCAACAACTCCATGATCATCTTACGATGTACGTCGGTTTCCCATATTATTATGCATAACATTATGCATGTATTTTTTTTAATGATCGCCTGAATTACAGCAAATTAAAAAAAATGCATTTATTATTATTATTATTATTATTTGAGGGTGACTATGGCACTACTACGTCTCCTAGGAACTATCCCCCCCCCCCCTCCTCCTTCTGTCTAAAGTACCAAAGTATCCCCAATTAGCATCAGTGTCTTCAAGAAGTTCAGCAGTGATCTAGAATTTTTGTGAAAAAGTTGACACAGAGGGAAAGTGGTTTGTAGGAATATTGCATAAATTTCATTGCAATTTTTTTTTTATATAGGTTTAGATCAGCAAAGCATTGTAAAGAGATTTTGGAGGAAAATGAAAAAGAAACGGATGGGTCTACTCCTGAAGGTGAATTGATGGATTATAACTGCATTTCCCCAGGAACAGAGTTTATGGAGCGATTACAAGGCGCTATTCAGGACTTTGTTGCAAAGAAAATAACCCAAGATCAACTGTGGAAGAGACCTAACATTGTTATATCGGGTTCTGATGTAAGTTCATTGTATTTAATTTAAAACAACAGTATGGAGACATTGAAACAAATAATTGGAAAGGAATTATTACATTTAAAGTAAAATAGAGTGTAAAACCCTCCATAGGTTTGATCTTTACCTGGCTCTCAATTTATTCACGCGGGAGGTGAATTAATCTTGAGTATGTCGTCCCTCGGAGCAATGTTTCCTCTAAATTTTCATGTATCTGCACGCACAGAAGCTCTCTGAGACAATGTTCCATCTAAATTTTCATGTATCTGCACGCACACAAGCTCTCTGAGCAATGTTCCATCTAAATTTTCATGTATCTGCACGCACACAAGCTCTCTGAGCAATGTTCCATCTAAATTTTCATGTATCTGCACGCACAGAAGCTCTCTGAGCAATGTTCCATCTAAATTTTCATGTATCTGCACGCACAGAAGCTCTCTGAGCAATGTTCCATCTAAATTTTCATGTATCTAAGCACACAGAAGCTCTCTGAGCAATGTTCCCTCTAAATTTTCATGTATCTGCACGCACACAAGCTCTCTGAGCAATGTTCCATCTAAATTTTCATGTATCTAAACACAGAAGTTCTCTGAGCAATGTTCCATCTAAATTTCCATGTATCTAAACACAGAAGTTCTCTGAGCAATGTTCCATCTAAATTTTCATGTATCTAAGCACACAGAAGCTCTCTGAGCAATGTTCCCTCTAAATTTTCATGTATCTGCACGCACAGAAGCTCTCTGAGCAATGTTCCATCTAAATTTTCATGTATCTAAACACAGAAGTTCTCTGAGCAATGTTCCATCTAAATTTTCATGTATCTGAGCACACACACAAGCTCTCTGAGTATTGTGTGATATCATAAAGGGCTAATGTTCAAACTAATAAAGCACGCACAGAATCCGCTCTCTGATGCAATTGTTCCTTAAGGACTAAACCGCTGCAGTAGTATCTAAACAACAGAAGTTCTACTGATGCAATGTTCCATCTAAATTGTTCATAGGTATGCCGGAGAAGCACAGCACAAAATCTATGGAGTAATCATGTACTTGATATCATCAGGATGGGCTAATGATCCTCATACGAACATTGTTTGTATGGAGGAGACGCTGACCTATATGAGCATCCGCCCTATGTATTTTCTCTTAAGGACTACCGCTGCAGTAGAACCTAACCTAACTGTATTTACTGATGGGTTTTGTGATTGTTATAGGTTGCCGGAGAAGGAGAGCACAAAATTATGGAGTATATCAGGTACTTGAGATCTCAGGATGGGTATGATCCTCATACGAGACATTGTTTGTATGGAGGAGACGCTGACCTATTAGTGTTGGCATTGGCCAGTCACGAGCCCTTCTTCTCTGTTTTAAAGGAACAGGTGAGTCATGTGGTTAACAGTATAGATCACTGGTCAAGTATCAACGAAGGGCACTTCTGGCGGTCACTAAAGGATATAGGACTACCTCAGCTCTGGCGGTGCAGGTGTTGGCGGGCCGCATGCCAATAGACCTAAAGGTCAAACAGAGAGTAGAGTTGTTCCTCCTCAAAAGAGGGTATAGGCCGAGGTGGATCACCTACTCACCGGAGAATGTCCGGGGGGATAAGGTGTCGCAACTGGAGAGTTGGATAGTGAGACAGTGGCAGGAAAGATGGGATGAGGGGAATGTGGGCAGGTGGACACACAAATTCATTCCAAATGTGAGAACGGGAATGAGGCTGGGTGCACAACTGCAGATAGATCATTGGCTTTCCCAGATCTTGACGGGACACGGAGACTTCGGTGCCTACCTCTCCAGATTCAAGAGGAGAGAAAGTGCGGCCTGTCGCTGTGGCGACCATCTGGAGAGTGTAGGGCACATTCTGGAGGTGTGTCCTAGATATGCCGGCCCGAGGTTCAGCTATGAAATGGCCACGGGCCGGTTTGTGGGCGACACGTACGGAATTGCGCTTACCAGGCATAAACAAGCTTTTATGAAGTTCATAAGCGACATAAGAAGAATCAGAGGAGCGCAGGGGATACCGCCTCCAAGATAAACTAATGTGAAAAGTGAAAGTTTTTATTTTTTGTTTGGTAGGAAGACATTTCTTATTTTTGGATTTAATCTGTGTTTCGAAGATCTTGATGAAGTTAAGTTTTTTATTTTGTAAACCTTAAACATTTTTTAGTAGTGGTATTTTCTTTTCATTTATGTGATGTGGTGTCGTGGAAACTCGCCTCCGTGTGGTCCACCTTGGGCGTATCTCGGAGGCTGTTTGCCTCTATCTTCGGCTAGGGCTTTTGTCCCCGAGATGCGGCGAAAGAGTTTTCTCGTAAAAAAGGCATCGATCTGTGTTGCTATTATACGTGTTATGGCCGTAAGGCTGGGTACACGTTCTAATATCAAAACAGGTTAACAGTATAGATATACAGTGGAACCTCTACATACGAGATTAATTCGTTCCCGGATCGTGCTCGTATCTAGAGCGAATTTTTCCCATAAGAAATAACTGAAAACCAATTAATTTGTTCCCGCCCTCCCAAAATCATTCAAGTTAACCCTAAATAACTATGAACACATCTTCCTGATTACTAAAAAGACATTCAAATAATGACTGAACATAAAAATACAGTAATAAGATAAATAAGATGATATTAACGAAATAAAATGCGAGTTTATTATGAGCACTTCCACTTAAAATTAAAGTTAACTTTATGAAAAGCTAAATTTTTTTACGGCACTAATTTATTTATGCACTTTTTTCTGCTCTTTTTTTTGCTTTTTAACATTACTGTATCAGTTTCGTAACTGATTCTCGTAACTTGGCCACCTAGCGGAACCATCTGGAAATTCTCGTAACTTGGATTTTCTCTCGTATATAGAGCAAGATTTTTGCTCGAAAGACCTCTTGTATCTCGAGTTTTTCGTAAGTAGAGTAGCTCGTATGTAGAGGTTCCACTATATGTTAGAATCTCATAAGGGCCTGAGTAGCCCAGTGGCTTGCATGCTCGCCTCTGGACTGTTAGTTTATAGAGTACATCAGGTACGAGGTGTGTAAATAAAGTAGTGAGACTGATTTTTTTTTAAATTTTCTATTCAAATATAATTACAATGTGATATTGTCACCTTCAAAATAGTTCCCTTCGGAAGCCACACAGCGCTGGAGACGGTCCTTCCAATCATTGTAGCATTGCTGGAACTCGGATTCTGGAATGGCCTTCAGCTGGTCGGTTACAGCAGTTTGTATGTTTTGTAGTGTCCCGAAATGAGTTCCCTTGAGGTGATTTTTCAATCTCGGGAAGAGGAAAAAGTCACAAGGACTCAAGTCTGGTGAATAAGGAGGCTGAGGAGCAACAGGAATGTTTTTACTGGCCAAAAACTCGTTTATTGAGATGGCAGTGTGACAGGGCGCGTTGTCGTGATGCAACACCCACTTGTCTCATCTCCAATTCATTGGTCAAAATGTGATGAACGGAGGTGTGATTCAAATTCAACTGTTCCCCGATCATTCTGACTGTCAAGCGTCGATCTGAACGCACAAGGTTCCGTACTCTGTTGACATTTTCATCGGTGTTTGCACTTGAAGGCCTTCCGCTTCGTGGATCATCTTCAATCGACTCTCTTCCTTCTGAAAATTCCTTAAACCACCGAAAAACCTGTGCCCTTGATAAAACACGTTCTCCATAGGCCTCCTGAAGTTTTTCAAAAGTTTCGGTTGCATTATGTCCAAGTCTGAAGCAAAATTTGATTGCACACCGCTGCTCAACTTTGAGGTCACTCATTTTTAAAACGCTCAAGAAAAAACCATTTCACGAAAACCAACGCTACGGACAAACAAATGACTGTGGCGAGTTCAGATTCATACTGGAGGCGCATCACACGTGCACCTGACACTACTCAAGGCCACGCGTCTCCAGCGTTGCCAGATCGAAAGCGACGTTGCCAGTCTCACTACTTTATTTACACACCTCGTACTTATACGAGAACCATAGCATAACTATGACCTTGAAATGGTAATCCAATGCTTACTAGAACTCAGTAGAACCCTAGGGTCTGGAGTTCCATCCAACAACTCCGATGTGGATGTGTATCCTATGAGTTCCCGGCGTATGCTATGCCTGGTGACATTGTGGTGGATGTAGTTCCCTTACCCAGGCAAGATAAGATTTGCTAGGAACTCGCTATGTGAGAAGCTATATCTCCAGAGAAATAAAAACGAGTCAGATCATTGGTACTCAACATTGTTCACATGGACGCCCTCTTTGAGTCCAAAGAGGATTACTGGGAGTCCACGACGAAAAATAGTATTTACAGGGTCCATGACTAGCGCCTAGCGTTCTATGTTAAGTTTATATACTGTATATCAGTACAATATAACAAAAAATATATCAAAGCCTTCCGAGCTGGCCGCTACAGTGTTCAAACATGATAAATGAAACATAGGGCCCAATATTCTCGTCAGTTTGTTATTATGTTCAAACATAATAATTAAAACATAGGACCCAATATCTTCGTCAGTTTGTTATTATGTTTCAATGTATAATTAAAACATAGGGCCAAATATCCTCGTCAGTTTGTTCTTATGTTCAAACATAATAATTGAAACATAGTGCCCAGTATCCTCGTCAGTTTGTTCTTATGTTCAAACATAATAATTGAAACATAGGGCCCAGTATCCTCGTCAGTTTGTTATTATGAACCCAATATCCTCGTCAGTTTGTTCTTATGTTCAAACATAATAATTGAAACATAGGGCCCAGTATCCTCGTCAGTTTGTTATTATGGACCCAATATCGTTGTCAGTTTGTTCTTGTGTTCACACATAATAATTGAAACATAGGGCCCAGTATCCTCGTCAGTTTGTTATTGTGGACCCAATATCCTCGTCAGTTTGTTCTTATGTTCAAACATAATAATTGAAACACAGGGTCCAGTATCCTCGTCAGTTTGTTATTATGGGCCAATGTATAATTAAAACATAGGGCCCAATACCTCCTTAGGTTATTATATTCCAATATATAATTAAAACATATGGCCCAATATCGTAATGTGAAATACGTGTCAAAGACGGACGCATTTACTAGTTATCATATATATTTTAAAATTTCATTGTTATTCAATTTATTTATTTTCTAACGTAGTGCAATCAGTTATTATGTGGTATTTATTTACTCATTGTAGGGTAAAAAGCTAATGAAATGGTCTATAGGCATCAACTAAAAAAAAGAAGTTCTATTTTCTCTTTATTCTTATACTTGTTGTTTGCATTTCGTTATAGTTCTCTGTGTTATATTTTCAATATGTTTCCTACACTTATTCTTAGAGCAAATGAAAAGGATCAGCCTAACCTTTAGGAAAAAGAAAAATAACAATGAAATATACCTGTTTTCCAATATGAAACAGATGTACCCCATACCCTCACCCACGTCCATCCTATTCCCAGTCAGTTGTACCACAGACACTCACCCGTAAGTTCGTACTCTCTTGCTTATTTTATTTTATATTATTTTTACTTTGTACTATAGATAACTCTCTGATGATATTGTATTTTTTAGTTAATGCCACAAGACGAACACTAAGTGTTCGGAATGCGTTGTTTATACCATTAAATTTTTTATATGTGGAGACCATTTCATTAGCTTTTTACTCTACAATTATTTCTTTTCATTGTGGTGTTTTTTTTATTTTGTACTAAATGATTTATTGTTTTTTTTTTGTTATTTTCAGGCAAAATTCTCCTGGAAACCAGATACACGTGTTGTAAATCCTGAATATATGGATTTCGAGTTAACACATTTATCAATTTTAAGATGCTATATTGGAATGGAATTTGATAGTATCAAAGAAAAGTTACCCTTTGACTTTACTTTAGAGGGCATCATCGATGACTTGGTAATAAAAACAAATTATTGAAAAAATTAAATATATATTTAGGTATGCGTTGAAGAATTGAACATGCATGAAGATGTAATGAGAAAGAGAGTGTTCATAAATAGGGCGAGCTCTGTACAATCTAATTTCGAAAATTTTTGTTGTGTTGGTACACTTGTCACGATTATATGATCACAGTTTTGACTATAAACTCGATCCGGGAATTTTTTTCAAACATATTTTTAGTGTTGTTACACTTGTCACGGTCATATCACAGATTTGACTTTAAACTCGAACGGGGATTTTATTCAAAACATTTTTGTTGTGTTGGTACACTTGTCACGATTATATGATCACGTTTTGACTATAAACTCGATTGGAGAATTTTTTCTTAAATTTTTGTTGTGTTGGTACACTTGTCACGGTCATGTGATCACAGATTTCACTATAAACTCGATCGGGGAATTTTTTTAAAAAAATTTTGTTCTGTTGGTGCACTTGTCACGATTATATGATCACAGTTTTGATTATAAACTCAATGCGGGAATTTTTCAAGAATTTTGTTTGTGTTGGTACACTTTCACGGTTATATGATATCACAGTTTTGACTATAAACTGGATCCGGGAATTTTTTCAAACAATTTTTCTTGTGTTGGTACACTTGTCACGGTCATATCACAGATTTGACTTTAAACTCGAACAGGGATTTTATTCAAAACATTTTTGTGTTGGTAAACTTGTCACGATTATACGAGTATGACTATAAACTCGATTTGTCTATAATATATATTGACTGTAAACTCGATCCGTGAATTTTTTTTATAAATTTTTGTTGTGTTAGTACACTTGTCACGTTCATATGATGACAGTTTAGACTATAAACTCGATCCGGGAATTACCTCTAAAATTTTTGTTGTGTAAGTACACTTATCACGATTATATGATCACGTTTTGACTATAAACTCGGTCGGGGAATTTTTTCTTAAATTTTTGTTGTGTTGGTACACTTGTCATGGTCATGTGACTCAGATTTCACTATAAACTCGATCGGGGAATTTTTTTCAAAAATTTTTGTTGTGTTGGTGCACTTGTCACGATTATATGATCACAGTATTGATTATAAACTCAATGCGGGAATTTTTTCAAAATTTTTTTGTGTTGGTACACTTGTCACGGCTATATGATCACAGTTTTGGCTATAAACTGGATCCGGGAATAATTCAAACAATTTTTCTTGTGTTGGTACACTTGTCATGAATATGATCACTTTTTGACTATAAACTTACAAGACCATTATCTACAAACTAGATTTTGACTATTCCATAGTCATCTTCAGATTGGGTCTTATATTTTTCAAAATTTGGAAATTTTAAATTTTTTTAAAAAAGAATGAAACAATTTAAGCAATTTTGAAATAAACTAATGAATATAAATAAAAGTTAGCAGGTCCAAACAAGTTATCTATCTATATAAATAAAATAATGATTTTGTCTGTACATTGCTTAGAACTGACTCAATTCAAGTTTTCTTTACGTTTCATACATTAGAGAAACCGAATCCACCCTTAGAAAAATTTCTGTCGGTTTGTCTGTTTGTCCGCAAAACTTTGTCACAGGTAAACTCAGCTACCATAAGACATATAAAGCTGAAATTTTTACAGTAGATTTGGGTAGGTCTAACTTAAAATATAGGCTCTGAATTATTTGGAAATTCAACGTAGAAGTGAAGTTATGGACGTTTAACGCAAAAATGTTTGTCACAAGTAAACTCAGCCACCATAAGACATAGCAAGCTGAAACATTGACACTGGATTTGTGTATGTCTAACTTAAAATATGGGCTCTAAATAGATTATTAATTCAGTACAGAAGTGAAGTTATGGGGCTTTTAGCTGTATTTTCCTAACTTCACAGACAAGTTTGTTTTGAAAATACACAGGTGTGGCAAGTAGGTATTGTTAGTTGATTTTAATTTCATTGGAGTATATGAATATATTGCGTATTTGACATCATTGAAATGGTGTTTCATAGAGTTGAGGATGTACTATTTATTGAGAATAAATGTTTTGTAAACGAGCAATTCTCAGCCCTTAATATGAACAGGCAGGAAAAACCAACAAACAAGTTCTTACGCTATATGAAGCCGAGGAAAGAACTTACAAGTCAGTAAAGAGATTGGATTAGTGATGAAGAAGCAGTTCATTATCTAATTGAATTTCTTGACTCTGAATTTATTTCTCCTGGACTGCCTGCTCATGAGTAAAAACTTAAAGTAGGAGAACCAGTCAACCTACAATTTAGTAGCAGTAACAAATTTCATGTTACGAAACATGAGTGCCCCAAAACTGTGCAACGGGACACGACTCTGACTTCGTGCTCTACACAGATATGCCATAGAGGCGGACATAATGACTGGATGTGGTATTGGGGAGTCTGTGTGTATACCACTCATACCATTGATTCCGAGCCACTGTCTGTTTACGTTGAAATGATTGCAAAGTCCGGTCAGAGTCTATTTCGCAATGACGTTAACTAAGTCACAAAGGGAGACTTCATCTAAGTTTTTCTCACATTTTCAAATGTAGTTTACTTGCTCAAGGGTCAGAGGTTTCAACTCTTTCTTCTACCATGAACCTGAAGGACAGACAGCTAATGTAGTGTGTTTAGAGGCATTTGTTTAACACTGTAGTAATAATGGTATTTTCTACTGTTCTATAATTTCTAATCACATTTTGGAATACCAAAAATGACGGAACTTCTGATTCCGTCAAAGACGGGCACGTTTGCTATGTATTATATATAACTGTAAACTTTTTTTTAATTTAGTATTTGCTTAATAAATACACTGGTAATAATATAAGGTATGGGACCAGAGTAGCCCAGTGGCTTGTGTGCTAGCTTTTGACTGGGAACACGTTAATTAGAACTAACTCATTTCAAGTTTTCTTAACGTTTCATACTTCAGAGTAGCCACATGTACCCTTAGAATAATTTCTGTCTGTCGGTTTGTCCACAAAATGTTGCCACCATAAGACATATAAAACCGAAACTTTGATTGTAGATTTGTGTATGTCTAACTTAAAATCTAATCTTTGGATGGATGGAATATTCAATGATGAAGCGAAGTTTTAAGTCGTGTTTGGCTAACTACACAGACATGTTTATTTTGAAAATATACAGGTGTAGCAATTAGGTATGGTTAGTTGACTTTAATTTCATTTGCGTACATGAATATTTGCTTATAGCAAAATGCTAATATATGAATATTATGCTTATTTGAGCTTATTGAGAAGGTGTTTCCCAGAGTTCAAGATGTACTATCTATTCAGAATAAATGGCTTTGTGAACGAGCAATGCTCAAGCCTTACTAATGAACAGGCAGGAAAAATCAACAAACATGTTCTTACGCTATATCAACCCGAAAATAGAACTTAAAAGTCAGTATAGAGAGTGATTAGTAATGAGGAAGTAGTTTATTATCTAACTGAATTTCTTGACTCCGTGACTGCTCTTGGACTGCCTGCTCATGAGTAAAAACTTCAAGTAGGAGCATCATCATGCTGTGACTTAGTATCAGTAACAAATTTCATGTTACGCAACTTGAGTGCCCCGGGAAATGTGCAACTCGGAGTTTGTGCCCTGCACAGATGTGCCGTAGAGGCGGCCATCATGACTGGGTGTGGAATGTGGAGTCTGTGTGTATACGACCCATACCATTGATTCCGAGCCACTGTCTGTTTCCGTTGAAATGATTGCAAAGTCCAGTCAGAGTCTATTTCGCAATGACATTAACTAAGTCGCAAAGGGAAACTTTATCTAACGCAGGAATTCAAGTTAGCGAGACCAAGTTTTTCTCACATGGTCAACTATAGTTTACTTGCTCAAGAGTCAGAGGTTCCAACTGTTTGTTCTTCCGTGAACCTGAATGACAGACAGCTAATGTGGTGTATACAGAGGCATTTGTTTAGCACTGTACTAATAATGATATTTTCTACTATTCTATAACTTCTAATTGTTGTATTAGTATAATACTATAATTGATATTTTGGAATACCAAGTATAATAGAATTTTTGATTCCGTCAAAGACGGGTACGTTTGCTAGTTAAATATAAAACAGTTTGTCATCCTGTCGTAGACCAATCAATTAGCATCCCTATTCATTTTGTAACTGCTTTCAAAAATTCTCATGCTTGGTATTACATCCATATGGCATGTCTGGCCATTAATATACTATTAATATACAATTATATATTAATATATATATATAATTAAAGTTACAGCTAGAGAATACAAGGAAAAGGACGAACACTCACGAATCTCGATAATTTCGGCGTCTTGCATCTTCAGGAGAGTAGAAAGAAAGAAAATAAAAGGAAATAAATAAATAAAAGAAAAAGGAATAAAAAGGAAAAAAAGAAGATAAAATATTCTTTCTTTCTTTCTTTCTTTCTTTGTTTCTACTCTCCTGAAGACGGCAAGACGCCGAAATTATCGAGATTCGTGAGTGTTCGTCCTTTTTCTTGTGTTCTCTAGCTGTAACTTTAATTATTTGTCCGTTTGGACCGTCTGTTTTCAATTCAAAGTGTTAATATATATATATATATAAAGATTTCACATAAACAGGTGAAACAAACAATCAATGATCAAACCACAATAAGAAAATGGGAAAACAAGACTAGGATCTTTCAACCGTAACAAGCGGTCTTCGTCAGAGTCAAAAACCCAACTCAGTTGGGTTTTTGACTCTGACGAAGACCGCTTGTTACGGTTGAAAGATCTTAGTCTTGTTTTCCCATTTTCTTATTGTGGTTTGATCATTGATATATATATATACGTATATAACGATTTTGTAATATTTGTTGCAGGTCCTATTGCTTATATTTGTTGGGAATGACTTCGTACCTCATCTCCCAAACATGCTGATTGCGACTGATTCCTTAAGTATACTGTTCGAAATGTACAAAGCAGTTTTACCTACTTTAGATGGTATATTTAATTTTATTTTTATTTCTATTTATTTAAAATATATATATATATATATATATATATATACTGTATTTATTGGAGTAATAGCTGACCCGGTGAACTTTTTGCCTCCTAAGGGTCAATGATTGTTTTATTACATTAGTAAAACATAATTTAGTATATATAGTTAATGGGTTAGTTCCACTGAGGTTAGTAATATTAGAATTAGCAGTAATATTGTCCGTCATACCTCGTAAAGTCTCAGAAAAGCTGGACCGGTTTCGGGTCCGTCCGGATCCCATCTTCAAGAGCAGGGGTGCTCACACTTTTTCAGTATGTGAGCTACTTATAAAATGACCAAGTCAAAATGATCTACCGACCCATAAAAGCGTATGTTATTTTAAAATTTATTGAACATTCTTACCTTGCATTACCACATGAGCCAATATTGCACCAAAATAAGCTCTCAACATGTTTTTGTGATTACCATATAATAATAATAATATTTTTTTTTTTTTTGGTTAAGGAGGTGAAATGCATTTACGCACATTGTGCTGGACTCCCAATAATAATAATAATAATAACAATACATTGACAATTTATAATAATAATAATTAAAAATAAATAAATAAAAACAATAAAATAAAATAATAATACAGCTGTTTTTTGTAGCTTTGCATTGTGCTCAAAGACAGAAGCTTTGTAGGAGGATCAAAACACACACACACACACACACACATACACACCACAGAGATAGATAGATAGATAGATAGATAGATGATAGATAGAGAGAGAGAGAGAGAGAGAGAGAGAGAGAGAGAGAGAGAGAGGAGAGAGAGAGATAGGCTGACTGTCACCCGGGAACTTTTTTTTTTCAAAGTTGTATGCGATCTACCACTATTGGCCTCGCGATCGACGTATTGAGCACCCCTGTTCAAGAGTAACTAAATGAGTTATTGCTCTTTCCAAGCTGTTCCGTGTTATAGCCGAAAGGCTTGGATACACGGCAATAGATCCAAACAGGTTACTTGCTGTTGCGTTTACAACGTGCTTGGTCTCCCTTTCTCTTTTCCCCTGAAGACGGATTACCCGAAAATTTGTGTCTGTAAGTGTGTCTCCTTACTCTGTGTGTTACTCTGTTTGAATTTTGAACTCGTGTGTATATAATATATATATATATATATATATATAGGTGTGTTCTCTAATCGGGATTAGGTCAATCTTCTAGAATAAACAATCAAACTCTCGTTACCAACGTTTCGGTTTTATTTAAAACCTATTTCATAGGCATCTTCTCCAAACACTCTTCTTATATCCTCATGAAAACCCATATTTCTTCTTATACAAACCCAAATATATATATATATATATATATATATATATATATATATATATTGTTAAATAACGCCCCATATTTGGCTTCTATCTGTTTCTTACACAATTTCTCCAGTTTCCGGAATTCCTTCCTCGTCTCTTCATTAAAACTATAAATCTTATCACCAATATTGCTAGTCGACATGTTTCGAATGTACCACATTCACATCAGGACAATAATGAGATAATAGTAGGATTGTTAGTTACTAACTTAGTTAGTAACTAAACAATTGTTCGTTAGTTAGTAACTAATAATCCTACTTTATTTTCATTTTTCTTCTGATGATGAATGTGGTACATTCGAAGCATGTCGACTAGCAATATTGGTGATTAGCTTTATAGTTTTAATGAAGAGACGAGGAAGGAATTCCGGAAGCTGGAGAAATTGTGTAAGAAACAGATACAAGCCAAATATGGGGCGTTATTTAACAATATATGTTTAAATGAAGGACTGCTTCCAACTTTAACAATATATATATATATATATATATATATATATTATATATATATATATATATATATACATATATATATTGTAAACAGGAAAACGATCCAAAAGCACAACAACAAACGTTTCATGATGAATCACAAACACAGAACTAAGGAAATGGGTGTCCCTTTCTCAACTCTCCTGATGACGGTTCAACCGAAAATTAGAGACAGTAAGTGTGTTTCTTCCTTAGTTCTGTGTTTGTGATTCATCATGAAACTTATTCATATATACATATATAGCAAACAGCTATATACGATATATTAGTATACGATCGTATACTATGTTATAAGTTGTGTAATATTTACTACTGTTTTCATTGTGTCTATCTGTCGAACGTATATCTTGTTATTTATACAGCCCTGATGATGCTATAAAAATATAGCGAAACGTTGGCGTAAGTGAAGTGTTTGTAGACCAACCCTCAATAACCTCTGCTGTTTGCTGTTATTTTTTGTGGTCGAAAAAAGATAAAATTATATATATATATATATATGGAATTAAAGTATGCAGCAGCTTCTGCATTGACGACCTTTTTGCTGATGGCCTCGATTTTTCTCACTATCAAAATGAAGCTGCTGCATACTTTAATTCCATTTGTCTTCAAGAAGAAGCTGCTGCATACTTTAATTCCATTTGTCTTCAAGAAGATTTGCTGCCCACTTATACCAATATATATATATATATATAATATATATATATATATATATATGATCAAACCACAATAAGAAATGGGAAAACAAGACTAAGATCTTTCAACCGTAACAAGCGGTCTTCGTCAGAGTCAAAAACCCAACTGTTGGTTTTTTGACTCTGGCAGTTGGGTTTTTGACTCTGACGAAGACCGCTTGTTACAGTTGAAAGATCTTAGTCTTGTTTTCCCTTTTCTTATTGTGGTTTGATCATTGATTGCCTTATTTGCTGATGCCTCGATTTTTCTCACTATCAAAATGAAAGCTGCTGCATACTTATATATATCCATATATATCTTCAAGAATGAAGCTGCTGCATACTGTTAATTCCATTTGTCTTCATGTGAAGATTTGCTGCCCACTTATACCATATATATATATATATATATATATATATATATATATATATAAGATTTCACATAAACACGTGAAATAACAATCAATGATCAAACCACAATAAGAAATGGGAAAACAAGACTAAGATCTTTCAACCGTAACAAGCGGTCTTCGTCAGAGTCAAAAACCAACTGTTGGTTTTTTGACTCTGGCAGTTGGGTTTTTGACTCTGACGAAGACCGCTTGTTACAGTTGAAAGATCTTAGTCTTGTTTTCCCTTTTCTTATTGTGTTTGATCATTGATTGTTATCTGTGTATCTGAAAGCTTATATAATATATATATATTTGATCATTGATTGTTATTTCACGTGTTTATGTGAAAGCTTTATATATATATATATATATATATATAAATATATATATAATATATAATGATTTCACATAAACACGTGAAAATAACAATCAATGATCAAACCACAATAAGAAATGGGAAAACAAGACTAAGATCTTTCAACCGTAACAAGCGGTCTTCGTCAGAGATGGGTTTTTGACTCTGACGAAAACCGCTTGTTACGGTTGAAAGATCTTAGTCTTGTTTTCCCGTTTCTTATTGTAGTTTGATCATATATATATATATATATATATATATATATATATATATAGAAACATAGAGAAATCAGAAGAACACACTTACAGTCTCTAATTTTCGGTTTGAACCGTCTTCAGGAGAGATAAGAGAGGGAAACCAAGCGCACTGGATCAGAGACGGTTGGAGGGTCTCCAACCATCTCTGATCCAGTGCGCTTGGATATAAATATATATATATATATATATATATAGTTCAATATAAACAAAGAAACATAGAGAAATCAGAAGAACACACTTACAGTCTCTAATTTTCGGTTTGAACCGTCTTCAGGAGAGATAAGAGAGGGAAACCAAGCGCACTGGATCAGAGACGGTTGGAGACCAACAGTGTTGCCGCATGCGCGCCCGTTCACAGAAAATAAGGTAGACAGGAATCAATTTATAATTAATTTATAATTTATAAAATAAAATAATGGATATGAAAACAATAAATATATAAAAAGAAAAAATTGAAAAATAAGGGAAATGATACAGAGAAATTGATACATAAAAAAAAGTGCTGACTAAGCTATGATAAAATAAAATAAAACTAAGAATACAAATAATAATAACAAATGAAATAATTTAATAAAAAATGTGAAAAGGCAAGGAACTTTTAGACATTATCGCTTTAGATTGAGGCCAGGTGCACTACGCGCACTTAATAGCCAAATATGGGCTTCTTCGGAGGCTTCCGAATTGCCATACATGCCAATAGCCACGGTCTCCCTTTTAATGAGTGCTACAGGTTACAGATTCTGCGACAAATACCCCCTGACAGCAAAGATCTCACACTACGAGCCTCCGAAGAAGCCCATATTTGGCTATTAAGTGCGCGTAGTGCACCTGGCCTCAATCTAAAGGGATAATGTCTAAAAGTTCCTTGCCTTTTCACATTTTTTATTAAATTATTTCATTTGTTATTATTATTTGTATTCTTAGTTTTATTTTATTTTATCATAGCTTAGTCAGCACTTTTGTTTATGTATCAATTTCTCTGTATCAATTTCCCTTATTTTTTCAATTTTTTCTTTTTTAAATATTTATTGTTTTCATATTCCATTATTTTATTTTATAAATTATAAATTAATTATAAATTGATTCCTGTCTACCTTATTTTCTGTGAACGGGCGCGCATGCGGCAACACTGTTGGTCTCCAACCGTCTCTGATCCAGTGCGCTTGGTTTCCCTCTCTTATCTCTCCTGAAGACGGTTCAAACCGAAAATTAGAGACTGTAAGTGTGTTCTTCTGATTTCTCTATGTTTCTTTGTTTATATTGAACTATATTTGTCCGTTTTGGATCGTATTTCCAACGAAAAAAAGTATATATATATATATATATATATAATAATATATGATCAAGGAAAAATTTCTAGGAGTGATGAATGAAAAGAAGCAAGCAGTTTCAAGTCAACATTATCCTTTATTGACTGATGCTATTTTTCCTTTTCAGGTTATATTAATGAAACAGGTATAATTAATTTAAAAAGGTTGGAAAAATTCTTTGAAAAATTATCAGAATATGACGAGGAAATGTTTACTGAAACATATGCAGATTTAAAATATTTCGAAAGTAAGACTGGACGAAGAATGTTTCCGAAAGTTGATGAAATTTCGGATGATGAAACTCAAAAGGTATGAAATCTTTTTAAGTTTGTGTTTAAGTCTGATGTTTTACATTTTTTATTTATTCATTTTTTTGTTTATTGTATTTGTAAACAGGGTACAGTGTTGTTTGATTTAGAGTCAAAATTAGAAGTTTTTTGCGGTCCCCTCTACGAATTTTATTATTTCTTAAATAATTTCAACAATACAGAATCATAAGATGGGTACATTATTCCATTTGAGGAATCATCGTCAGAGGTGTATCTTTCTAACAGCCCCTCAATTTCAACAATACAGAATCATAAGATGGGGACATTATTCCATTTGAACAATCATCGTCAGAGGTGTATCTTTCTAACAGCCCCTCAATTTGAACAATACAGAATCATAAGATGGGAATATTATTCCATTTGAGGAATCATCGTCAGAGTTGTAGCTTTCTAACAGCACCTGAATTTCAACAATACAGAATCATAAGATGGGGGCATTATTCCATTTAAGGAATCATCGTCAGAGGTGTATCTTTCTAACAGACTCTCAATTTCAACAATACAAAATCATAAGATCGGAACATTATTTAATTGATGAATCATCGTCAGAGTTGTAGCTTTCTAACAGATCCTCAATTTCAACAATACAGAATCATAAGATGGGGACATTATTCCATTTGAGGAATCATCGTCAGAGGTGTATCTTTCTAACAGATCCTCAATTTCAACAATACAAAATCATAAGATGGGTACATTATTCCATTTGAAGAATCATCGTCAGAGGTGTATCTTTCTAAGAGCCCCTCAATTTCAACAATACAGAATCATAAGATGGGGACATTATTCTATTTGAGGAATCATCGTCAGAGGTGTATCTTTCTAACAGATCCTCAATTTCAACAATACAGAATCATTAGATGGGTACATTATTCCATTTGAGGAATCATCGTCAGAGGTGTATCTTTCTAATAGCCCCTCAATTTCAACAATACAAAATCATAAGATGGGGACATTATTCCATTTAAGGAATCATCGTCCGAGGTGTATCTTTCTAACAGCCCCTCAATTCCAACAATACAAAATCATAAGATGGGGACATTTTTCCATTTGAGGAATCATCGTCAGATGTGTATCTTTCTAACAGCTCCTCAATTTCAACAATACAAAATCATAAGATGGGGACATTATTCCATTTGAGGAATCATCGTCAGAGGTGTATCATTCTAACAGCTCCTCAATTTCAACAATACAAAATCATAAGATGGGGACATTATTCCATTTGAGGAATCATCGTCAGAGGTGTATCTTTCTAACAGCTCCTCAATTTCAACAATACAAAATCATAAGATGGGGCATTATTCCATTTGAGGAATCATCGTCAGATGTGTATCATTCTAACAGCTCCTCAATTTCAACAATACAAAATCATAAGATGGGGACATTATTCCATTTGAGGAATCATCGTCAGAGGTGTATCTTTCTAACAGCTCCTCAATTTCAACAATACAAAATCATAAGATGGGGACATTATTCCATTTGAGAAATCATCGTCAGATGTGTATCTTTCTAACAGACCCTCAATTTCAACAATACAGAATCATAAGATGGGACATTATTCCATTTGAGGAATCATCGTCAGATGTGTATCTTTCTAACAGACCCTCAATTTCAACAATACAAAATCATAAGATGGGACTTTATTCCATTTGAGGAATCATCGTCAGAGGTGTAGCTTTCTAACAGACCCTCAATTTAAACAATACAAAATCATAAGATGGGAACATTATTTCATTTGATGAATCATCGTCAGAGTTGTAGCTTTTTAACAGACCCTCAATTTCAACAATACAGAATCATAAGATGGGGACATTATTCCATTTGAAGAATCATCGTCAGAGGTGTATCTTTCTAACAGACCCTCAATTTCAACAATACAGAATCATAAGATGGGGACATTATTCCATTTGACGAATCATTGTCAGAGGTGTATCTTTCTAACAGATCCTCTATTTCAACAATACAGAATCATAAGATGGGGGCATTATTCTATTTGAGGAATCATCGTCAGAGGTGTATCTTTCTAACAGCTCCTCAATTTCAACAATACAGAATCATAAGGTGGGGACATTATTCCATTTGAAGAATCATCGTCAGAGTTGTAGCTTTCTAACAGACCCTCAATTTCAACAATACAGAATCATAAGATGGGGACATTATTCCATTTGAAGAATCATCGTCAGAGTTGTAGCTTTCTAACAGACCCTCAATTTCAACAATACAGAATCATAAGATGGGGACATTATTCCATTTGAGGAATCATCGTCAGAGTTGTAGCTTTCTAACAGACCTGTATTTCAACAATACAGAATCATAACATGGGGACATTATTCCATTTGAGGAATCATCGTCAGAGTTGTAGCTTTCTAACAGCCCCTCAATTTCAACAATACAGAATCATAAGATGGGGACATTATTCTATTTGAAGAATCATCGTCAGAGTTGTAGCTTTCTAACAGACCTTTATTTCAACAATACAGAATCATAAGATGGGGAGATTATTCCATTTGAGGAATCATCGTCAGAGGTGTATCTTTCTAATAGCCCCTCAATTTCAACAATACAAAATCATAAGATGGGGACATTATTCCATTTGAAGAATCATCGTCAGAGGTGTATCTTTCTAACAGACCCTCAATTTCAACAATACAGAATCATAAGATGGGGACATTATTCCATTTGAGGAATAATCGTCAGAGGTGTATCTTTCTAACAGCCCCTCAATTTCAACAATACAAAATCATAAGATGGGAACATTATTTCATTTGATGAATCATCGTCAGAGTTGTAGCTTTCTAACAGACCCTCAATTTCAACAATACAGAATCATAAGATGGGAACATTATTCCATTTGATGAATCATCGTCAGAGTTGTAGCTTTCTAACAGACCCTCAATTTCAACAATACAGAATCATAAGATGGGGACATTATTCCATTTGAAGAATCATCGTCAGAGTTTTAGCTTTTTTGCATATTCTCAATCCCCCTCAAATTCTCCTATACAGATCCATAATTAATTTAATTATCCATAATATCCATATTATTCATACTTTATTTTTTTTACAGGAAAATAAGGAAGGCAAAAGAAAAAATGAAGAATTGGACGAACTTATAGAATACTCCCGTGTAAACGTAAGATTCATGATGATTTTATTGTGTTGTAGTTATAATAAAATAATATTCATTAGATACTAGTTTTTTCATCGGGTGAATAACTTAGAATCCTGAGAAGGTTATTGTTTTTAGTATGACTATAGCACTGGGTCTTAAAAACTATTGTACTTGCCCCGTTCAGTACTAAAGTAACCCAGTTGTTAGCTTCAACGCCTCCAAGAAGCTCAGCACTTTTGCTTGGTTATGGTTTTTTTTTCGGCAGTATGGTTTTGTTGAGTGCGCCGAAGCACCTACCTCTGTGCAGTAAAGTTGCCTTGTAGTCAGTCAGCAGGTGCAACGGTGTTTCTTCCTCTTTTTTGCAGAATCTGTATAAACCATCATTGTAGGGTAAAAATCCAATGAAACGGTCTCCACATATAAAAATTTAATGATATAAACAACTCGTTTCGAACACGTAGTGTTCTTCCTCAGGCATTAACTAAAAAATACAATGACACCAGAGAGTTGTCTATAGTACAAAGTAAATAGGTACAAAAATTACTTATTACTTCGAACACTACGTGTTCGAAACGAGTTGTTTATATCATTAAATTTTTATATGTGGAGACCGTTTCATTGGATTTTTACCCTACAATGAGTAAATACTACAGAATAACTGATTGCACTACATTAGAAACCATCATTGATAATGTCCATTCAGGCTCCCTACGTGTCGGGAGAAAGTAACTTCCTTTCTCCTTCTTCGGGTCCTTAGGTTCACTTGTGGGAGGATGGCTCCCTCTAGTCAGCGCTTTTGGACTCTCTGCACTTCCGGAGGATGGTCTCTGGACTTCCTTCTCCTTAGTATCTATACAGGCGAAAATCCGTGTTTCTCTATCCGTATTTTGTCCGCTCCAGCAGAGCACTTTTGCTGGGTCCAACATTAAAAGTTCATCTATAGCAGGGGTTCCCACCTTTGTTTAGCCCATTCACTCCCTCGCCATTTCCCACAATGCCATTCCCCCCACCCCCTATTCTTCCCAAGGTAGTATATACACTTTACAACTTTACAGTGATTATGATTATAAGAGAATTTTGCAAATAAAATGGTAATTATTATTATTGATGGATATATTAAATATTAATTCCATCAATTTTTTTTTAAAATTATAATTAAGAGGTCAAAACCTATAATAGCTTTCTCACTCTGTAAACCTACTGTGGTCACAATTCACCCCCTAATGATCCAAAATTCACCCCTGGGGGTGAATTTCACCCCCTTTGGGAACCCCTGATCTATAGTTTTGTTGTGTGTACTGAAGCACCTGCCTCTGTTTACCAATGTAGCTTGACAGTCACCCAGCAGGTGCAACAGGTGTCTCTTCCTCTTCAACACTTGAATTATAAAGCATAATTTCAGACTCCCAAAAGTAGAATTTTCATTGTGTTATATCACAAAGGAGTCAATCTTAGACCTATGTGTCCTCTTCTTGTAAAGCAACCGCTGCGATGTAACCATGATTTAAAATTAGTTTTCAATTTGATTTCAGTATTTCAGCGCTGGGGAATGCGATGATGAAAATTGCGAGGCTCTTGAACCAGAGAAAGACCCGTCCTTGATACCAGACGGCCTCTTCTTCAAGGAGTTTCAACTTCAAAAGAACAACTATTACTTAACCAAGATGGAGGTTCACGACCTCTCACCGTATGTTCTTCTTTGTTCATATCTTTTTCTACATAATTTCATCGGATAATTTTATGTTTCTATCTACTGTGTGACTGACATTATATAATAGCAAATGTTTATATATATAGTTAACACATGAAAGAGAAAAAAACAAATAAAGACACACACAAAAGACTCACAACGATATTTCGACAGTCGTCGTCATCGGGTAGAAGTAGTCCCTTTGAGTAGCTGAAGCTAACTGATTAACAACAACTAACAATTTAATGAAATATGTTTAAAAGAAGACCTGCTCCCTAAGTACACACACACACACACACACACATACATATATATATATATACACTTTAACACATAGAAAAGAACACAGAAAGACACTACAGAACTCACTTCGATATTTCGACATCCGTCGTCATCGGGAAGAAGTGCGAAGTACTCGCGTTGAGAAGCAAACTGCTACTGGCCTCCAGAGTAACTCGTGGAACCACCGCAATGCTGCCCCCCAGTGGAGGAGAGGAAAAATAGAAATCCCTCCAATATTTATTTAGAAAACAAGATAAAAAATATATAAAATACGAAATAATAATAATAAAAAATAAATAATAATAATAATATATATAATATATAACATTATATAATATATAATATTATAATATATATATATATATATATAATATTTTATATATATATATCTGTTCAATCAGTTCATTGAACTGATTTGCGTCCAGTTTGGATCGTTTTTTCGAATTTTAAGTGGATATATATATATATATATATATATATGTGTGTGTGTACTTAGGGAGCAGGTCTTCTTTTAAACATATTTCATTAAATTGTTTGCCAATCTTTATCTTCTCATATTTCCTAGATACTTTTTCCAGTCTTCTTATTAAGAAGACTTAAAATGTAATCTTTTTATTACATTGTTATAGTTTTTTTTTTAATAAAAAAATTCATTGTTATACCAAATTCTTCGGTTTTACTTCTTTATTTTATTGTTATGCCTCAATTTTTAGTTTTTTTTGGTTATAGTGAAATATTTGTTTTTGCTTCTTTATTTCTTTGCTATAGCTAAATCTTTGTTTTTGCTTTATTTATTACATTGTTATATTTTTTGTAAATAAAAAAAATCATTGTTATACCAAATTCTTTGGTTTGGCTTCTTTATTTTATTGTTATGCCTCAATTTTTAGTTTTTTATTTTTTGTTCTAGTCAAATATTTGTTTTTGCTTCTTTATTTTATAGCTCAATTTTTGTCTTTGCCTTCTTTATTTTATTGCTATAGCTAAATCTTTGTTTTTGTCTTCTTTATTTCATTGTTATAGCTAAAATGTTTGCTTTTCCTCAGAGAGACACTTGCAAAGGAGGTTCGCCTCTATGTGGAAGCCCTCCAGTGGGTCTTGAACTATTATTACGAAGGGTGTATTTCTTGGACATGGTACTACCCCCGTCACTACAGCCCTTATATATCTGACTTAAAGGGCTTTGCTCAATCCGGTCTGCCTATAACCTTTGAGCCAACAGAACCTTTATGTCCTTTTCAGCAGCTTCTCAACATACTCCCACCATATAGGTATGTGTTTCTGTTATTTACAATATAGGTATGTGTTTCTGTTATTTACAATATAGGTATGTGTTTCTGTTATTTACAATATAGGTATGTGTTTCTGTTATTTACAATATAGGTATGTGTTTCTGTTCTTTACAATATAGGTATGTGTTTCTGTTATTTACAATATAGGTATGTGTTTCTGTTATTTACAATATAGGTATGTGTTTCTGTTATTTACCATATAGGTATGTGTTTCTGTTATTTACCATATAGGTATATGTATCTGTTGTTTTTTTTATTGTTTAAACCGGTCCTATAGAGGGTGTAAATCCTATATTAGTCGTTTACCGGATTTTTGTTGTTTTTGTTTTGTTTGATCGGTGATTGTACCCATTCTGCATTTGGGGGGGGGGGGGGGTCCTAAATTTTACATAACTCAAGTCATTTTGAGTAAAGATCTTTAACGGATACCTGACATCGTACAGGCTTGGGACCGACGGCTTTAACTAGTACCTGACATCGTACAGGCTTGGGACCGATGGTTTTTAACGTCGTTTTGAGTAAAGATTTTAACGAGTACCTGACATCGTACAGGCTTAGGACCGACGGCTTAAAGTCATTTTGAGTAAAGATCTTTAACGAGTACCTGACGTCGTACAGGTTTGGGACCGATGGCTTAAAGTCATTTTCAGTAAAGATCTTTAACGAGTACCTGACATCGTACAGGCTTGGGACCGATGGTTTTTAACGTCGTTTTGAGTAAAGATTTTAACGAGTACCTGACATTGTACAGGCTTGGGACCGACGGCTTAAAGTTATTTTGAGTAAAGATCTTTAACTAGTACCTGACATCGTACAGGCTTAGGACCGACGGCTTAAAGTTAATTTGAGTAAAGATCTTTAACGATTACCTGACATCGTACAGGCTTGGGACCGTTATTTTGATTAAAGATCTTTAACAAGTACCTGACATCGTACAGGCTTGGGACCGACGGCTTAAAGTCATTTTGAGTAAAGATATTTAACGAGTACCTGACATCGTACAGGCTTGGTACCGACGGCTTAAAGTAATTTTGAGTAAAGATCTTTAACTAGTACCTGACATCGTACAGGTTTGGGACCGACGGCTTAAAGTCATTTTGAGTAAAGATATTTAACGAGTACCTGACATCGTACAGGCTTGGTACCGACGGCTTAAAGTAATTTTGAGTAAAGATCTTTAACTAGTACCTGACATCGTACAGGCTTGGGACCGACGGCTTAAAGTCATTTTGAGTAAAGATCTTTAACTAGTACCTGGCATCGTAAAGGCTTGGGACCGACGGCTTAAAGTCATTTTAAGTAAAGATCTTTAACGAGTACTTGACATCGTGCAGGCTCGGGACCGACGGCTTATTGTTCTCTCCGAGTGTCCACTTACTCAGATTAATTCATCTCGAACCTGAATAAATCGATTGCCAGGTGGGGATTGAACCTAAGTACGGTGTTACATTCTATTTTACTTCTAAATGTAATTTTTTTTATTGGAGATAAGGTTCCTCCTGGCGGGTGATAACGTCAGCCGTTTATCAGCTTTTTGTTTGATCGATGATTTTACATTTGGGAGTCCTAAATTTTCCCTAACACAAGTGAATTTTGAGTAGGGGATCTTAAGTACCTGACATCGTGCAGGCTCGGAACCAACAGCTTAAAGTCCTCTCCGATGGATGAAGTACTCAGATTTATTTTACCTCCCGTGTGAATAAATCGAGGGCCAGTTGGGGATCGAACCCTGGACTACCGGCCCAGAGGCGATTACGTTAACCACTGAGCTAACCTGACCCTCTATATGTGTAATAACATATATTTACTTTTAAACCTTTTCAATCAAAAATACACCTCAACTTTACAAATGGTATAGAACAGAAATTTACTATTTCTCTGTCGTTATTATTAATATATGCTTCTTTATATCAAATATTCCTTTATTAATAAAATGGCGTTTAACTCAGCTGTGCAATCCGTAATTGTGTAGAATCTTACTCAATACTGGAGTAAAACGATAATAAAAAGTCTCCACACGAAAAAAGTTTTATGTAATTCCGGTTTAATTAACTTTTAAATTGTAATTTGTATTGTAGATCAGGGATCTTCAACCTTTTTTACATCGCGACCCATTTTTGACGCCAAAATTTATTCGCCACCCTTTAATGAGAACAAAAATAAAATTAACAACAAATATGAGATTGTTGTGCCGCATTAATTATAAATAAATTATTTATTGAATTTAGTCCTTTATTTTCTATTTAAAAATAAACAATTTCAAACATAACGCTACCTCCTTGGGGGTTCGTGACCCACCGGTTGAAGACCCTTGTTGTAAATGTTAACAAGATGATGATCACAACGTTTAACTTAAAATAGAAGTACGAAAAATTGAGTTCATTACTTTATCTTCTTTCTTTCTGTCTACCTCTTAAATTCAAATATTGGGTTGGTTTTTTTTTTTGTATCATAAAAAGGCCAGTTTTAATCTAGTACTAGACGAAGCAGTTCAAACCATCCACTATATGAAGATAATACACTAGAATAACAGGGGGTCAGGGTAGCCCAGTGGCTTGTGTGCTCGCTTTGTCTCAATGCAATACGAAGCAGTTCAAACCATCTTAATGTACTATATGAAGATAATATACTGGAATAACAGGGGGTCAGGGTAGCCCAGTGGCTTGTGTGCTCGCTTTGTCTCAATGCAATACGAAGCAGTTCAAACCATCCACTAGATGAAGATATATACTAGAATAACAGGTGGTCAGGGTAGCCCAGTGGCTTGTGTGCTCGCTTTGTCTCAATGCAATACGAAGCAGTTCAAACCATCCACTAGATGAAGATAATATACTGGAATAACAGGGGGTCAGGGTAGCCCAGTGGCTTGTGTGCTCGCTTTGTCTCAATGCAATACGAAGCAGTTCAAACCATCCACTAGATGAAGATAATATACTAGAATAACAGGTGGTCAGGGTAGCCCAGTGGCTTGTGTGCTCGCTTTGTCTCAATGCAATACGAAGCAGTTCAAACCATCCACTAGATGAAGATAATATACTGGAATAACAGGGGGTCAGGGTAGCCCAGTGGCTTGTGTGCTCGCTTTGTCTCAATGCAATACGAAGCAGTTCAAACCATCCACTAGATGAAGATAATATACTGGAATAACAGGGGGTCAGGGTAGCCCAGTGGCTTGTGTGCTCGCTTTGTCTCAATGCAATACGAAGCAGTTCAAACCATCCACTAGATGAAGATAATATACTGGAATAACAGGGGGTCAGGGTAGCCCAGTGGCTTGTGTGCTCGCTTTGTCTCAATGCAATACGAAGCAGTTCAAACCATCCACTATATGAAGATAATATACTAGAATAACAGGGGGTCAGGGTAGCCCAGTGGCTTGTGTGCTTGCTTTATCTCGATGTAAAACGTAGCATTTAATTATAATTAAAACTGATCTCACTGAAAACCGAATAGTTGAAAGCGTCCAAAGCAAGCAGGCAAGCCACTGGGCTATACTGAGCCTGTATTATTCTAGTATCGAGATGGCATACTGGAATAATAGGGGGTCAGTATGCCATAACACAGTATCTTGAGTGCTCGCATTGCTCAATGAAAAACGAAGCAGTTTACACCCACCACTGTATCAAGATCACATACTAGAATAGTGAGTCAAAATATCCCAGTGGCTTGTTTGCTCACTTCGTCTCAATGAAAAACGTAACATTTCAAACCATCCACTGTATCAAGATCACATACTAGAACAAAAAACGATCACTAACATTTCAATATCATAAAAATTACTGTATAATTCTCTCTTGTCAAACAATGATGGTGATAAAATGAATATATTCACATCAAAATTAATTATTTAATCAATTGTGTCACTTATCAGTTTGATTGGTTTGCTTATACAGTGGTACCACGGGATACGAGTTTAATTCGTTCTGTAACCTTGCTCGTATGTCAATTTTTTTTGTTGGTTTATCCATTTTAACTCAGAACAATTTACTCGAATCTCAAAGCAATTTTCCCCATTGAAATCAATTCAAATGCCATTAATCCGTTCCAGTACCAAAAGTACTTACCCCTAATTGTTTTTGTTACGTGATTTTGAATAAGAAAAATGTATTTATAAATAACAAATATTCTATAAAAACATAATAAAAGAGAATGTAGAAGTGATTAGAAAAAAACTGGTTTTATTAAGTTTACGTACATATGTAATTAGTATTTCGGTTATTTAAATTTAACTTAGACATAACTTAAATGCTACTGTATGCTTAATTTTAGTTACTGCTTTTCTCTTCACTGGTCTTTGCCTTTTTCACAGGATTAATAAAAAACTGTCCAAGGAGGTTTGTTTCTTCCTCTCTTTCAGAATGCTACGGAAATGAGTTAGGCAGGTTTAATTAAATAGATCTGATGCACGACCAGTTGCAAATTTTTCGGGTTGTTTCTTTACCACAAACTGTGAAACTCTCTCCCACATTCCCAAGATCTCTTCCAATTGAACTGATCTTACAATATTCAAAGGTAAACTAAGAACTGAGTGGGCCGTAGGCGGCATCGTAGAAAAAAAGAAATGTGCATATTTATAAATGACCTGATACTATAATTGGCTGTTCCTCGTCTCTCAAATTTTACTCGTATTTCAAAACAAAATTTCGCTCATTTGACAGCTCGTATCTCAAATAACTCATATGTTGGGGCACTCGTAACCCGAGGTACCACTGTACTAGAAAGTAGGCAGACTAATTGCTTTTTATAATTCATTTTATATAATAATATTTTGTCCATATTATAATTTCTTCAATGATTTGGTAATCAGAAATTAATAAATAAAAAAATAATTATTTATTTTCTTTTTTAAGCAAAGCATTACTTCCAGAGGCGTTTCAAGATTTGCTTACATCTGATTCATCTCCGATAAAGGAATTTTACCCAGAAGATTTTAAAATTGACTTGAATGGGAAGAAGAACGACTGGGAAGGAGTCACTCTTATTCCCTTCATAGACGATGTAATGTATACTTTAGTTTATTTAACTTTAAACAAATAGACTGAAAGACGATTCAAACAAGTTCAAAAATCTGGAGTGGCCTACACTCAACTTTACTATAAGTAACTTAATATCAAATTTCTTGAGTATATAACACATAACGTCTCATTTAAGCATAACGTAAACATCTAAATGGGATATGATAATTACTCTTTCATTCCTGAGGTAGTAAAGATAGTGATTGAAGGACATATCACTATATATGCTTATTTTTGTACGAGGTGTATAAATAAAGTAGTGAGACTGGCAACGTCGCTTTCGATCTGGCAACGCTGGAGACGCGTGGCCTTGAGTAGCGTCAAGTGCACGTGTGATGCGCCTCCAGTATGAATCTGAACTCGCCACAGTCATTTGTTTGTCCGTAGCGTTGGTTTTCGTGAAATGGTTTTTTCTTGAGCGTTTTAAAAATGAGTGACCTCAAAGTTGAGCAGCGGTGTGCAATCAAATTTTGCTTCAGACTTGGACATAATGCAACCGAAACCGGCCTATGGAGAACGTGTTTTATCAAGGGCACAGGTTTTTCGGTGGTTTAAGGAATTTTCAGAAGGAAGAGAGTCGATTGAAGATGATCCACGAAGCGGAAGGCCTTCAAGTGCAAACACCGATGAAAATGTCAACAGAGTACGGAACCTTGTGCGTTCAGATCGACGCTTGACAGTCAGAATGATCGGGGAACAGTTGAATTTGAATCACACCTCCGTTCATCACATTTTGACCAATGAATTGGAGATGAGAAAAATTTGTGCGAAAATGGTTCCGAAAATTCCGAAAAGAAAACGGGTTTTTGGCCAGTAAAAACATTCCTGTTGCTCCTCAGCCTCCTTATTCACCAGACTTGAGTCCTTGTGACTTTTTCCTCTTCCCGAGATTTGAAAAATCACCTCAAGGGAACTCATTTCGGGACACTACAAAACATACAAAACTGCTGTAACCGACCAGCTGAAGGCCATTCCAGAATCCGAGTTCCAGCAATGCTACAATGATTGGAAGGACCGTCTCCAGCGCTGTGTGGCTTCCGAAGGGAACTATTTTGAAGGTGACAATATCACATTGTAATTATATTTGAATAGAAAATTTAAAAAAAAAATCAGTCTCACTACTTTATTTACACACCTCGTACATCACACAGCTGATGCAAATAATTTCATTAGTATAACTACAGCAGTAATAACATTTTTGAAAAACAAATGTGAACATTTCTTGATACGAAATATTCTCCTCTGGTAGAGTAAAAGATAGTCAAGGGTTTCAATAAACCACTCATCTCACCAATATGCGAAAGGTGATAAAAATCTGAGAATAAGATTTCTGGGAGAGGAACAGCTCCAAATCATGTTTACTTATTTTTGTTGTTTTGTTTTTTTTTTATAGGAGAGAATAGTAGAAGCAATGAAGTCAAAATGGAGTGAATTAAGTCCAAGCGAATTGGAAAGGAATAAAGAGAAATCAAGTTGGTTGTTTGAGAAAGCAACGGAGCCAGGAGGTAAGATAGTCTTATGTCTTAATAGCATATATAATTTTTTTTAAAAAAAAAATCCGTAGTCGAAATAACTGATTTATCATTAAATTCCTCTTTTGTTACTGTACATATTAAAATGTAATAAAGTACCAAATAGTAGTAATAGTAGTGCTAATTATAAAACAATCATTTGTTTTGAAGATGACATAAATATATGTCGAAACGTCGGCAAAAGGACTAGTTTAAATCATTGGACCTCAACTCTCAAAAAATTACATCAAATATATATATATATATATACACAATGTCAAACCACAATATGAAAGATCTTGGGCTTGTTTTCCCATTTCATATTCTGGTTTGATCATTGATTGTTATTTCACGTGTTTATGTAAAATCTTTATATATATATATATATATATATATATATATATATATACATATATGAAAGATTAATAATCAACAATAACTCTTGATAGATTTTTTTTTAATATAATGCTCTAAGGCCTTTCGTCAAAACATCATTAGAGAGCTACATGAAACAAACTAATTATATATAATATTAATTGTTTTATTGTGGTGTTGAATTTCATATATATGTATATATATGGAATTGAATTTAAGGCCTATTGTTTTTTTAATTAATTTCTTAGACAACTTTTCCAAATCCCTTTTCAATCTCACATGTATTAACGAATGACTGTTCCCTAAATATTCGTATATATATATATATATATATATATTTGTGTACAATGGCAGCAGGTCTTCCCTTAAGCATATGTTATTAAAATAAGCAGCAGCTTCTGCATTGACCAGTTTCTTGTTGACACTCTCTAGTTTTCGTATCACTTTGCGGTGAGACTCTGGTTGCTTCCAAAGAAGGTTAGCAAAAGACATTAACACACACAATATACTTTAGGTCAAAGACGAAAACACTTGAATAAACCACTTTTTTAAAATGCCGTTTTAATCACTAAAATAACAAACTAAATAAACAATACATACAAGCTTTCGGCTGTCATTCGCCATCCTCAGGTACAAACTAAAATTAATTAAGGCTAATGCACTGCAGTTAAAATAGAATAAAATATTTGAACGGTGTCTACACAAATACTGTGTGTATTTGTAAATACACCTCTGATAAGGCACTTCCATACTACAAGTGTACCACGTGCCTGGAAGCTCTATATATTAAAGATTGTAACCCTAGCCTAAATGTCCAAAGTAACGATTTCAACTCTGTGCCTAGTTTTAAGAATTTTTGATAATAGTTTAAACTTGCAAGGGAGACGAGGAGGTGAATAGACCACAGGTAGTTTTTGGCCGACCCTGTCACCATGCATACCTCCCCCTCCCCTCACTCCTACCTTAGCTTTACTTCCTAAAGTACAGGTGTATTTACAAATACACACAGTAATTGTGTAGACACCGTTCAAATATTTTATTCTATTTTAACTGCAGTGCATTAGCCTTAATTAATTTTAGTTTGTACCTGAGGATGGCGAATGACAGCCGAAAGCTTGTACGTTTTGTTTATTTAGTTTGTTATTTTAGTGAAAAAAACAGCATTTTTTTTTAAAAAAAAGTGGTTTATTCAAGTTTATTGAATTGACCTAAAGTTTATTGTGTGTGTTAATGTCTTTTGCTAACCTTCTTGGAAGCTACCAGAGTCTCAATGGCAAAGTGATACGAAAACTAGAGAATGTCAACAAGAAACTGGTCAATGCAGAAGCTGCTGCTTATTTTAATAATTATATATATAATAAAATAAATTCAAAACGAAGGAAAGACACAGACATAACTCACATCGATATTTCGACCATCGTCGTCATCAGGAGGTGCGAAGAGCGAAGAGTCCCGCAGGAAGACAGGGTGGTACTCATTTATTTTAAAAAAGTCCGCTGGACCTTTTCTTTATATATATATATATATATATATATATATATATATATATATATATATACAATTAAAAGAAACGGTCCAGCGGACTTTTTTAAATAAAATAAATTCAAAACGAAGGAAACACACAGAAAGACACAGACATAACTCACATCGAAATATCGATGTGAGTTATGTCTGTATGTTTCCTTCGTTTTGAATTTATTTTATTTAATATATATATATATATATATAATGTTTGTATTTATATTCATAAGTGTTTGAATTTGATATATGATAGTTGTGTATTTATAGCAAGGTAAATGAAATGGCGTTTCATATAAGATAATGTTATTTCAGGGCAGACGTTCCAATTAAGTTTGATCTCCAGACATGATATTAAGAAGAAGCAAGGGAAGCTAGTTCGAGGACTTCATCCCAAGTGTAATTTGGATTTCTATCATGGCACGTTCCCTAGCTTTTATCCAAAGCTTCCTTCCAGTGTAAGTTATTTATATTTTTTTAAAAAAAAAATATTTTAACTTTATTTTACGTGGTCATAGCAACACAAATGTAAAGGATCTGTATTCTTTATTCTTTATTTTTTATTTTATTTTTTTTTTGTGGCAAAAGGGGAGTTGGTGGTGAAATGCTTTATGCATCCCAACTGAGAGCTTCGGATTACACCCTCGAATTGGGAGTGTCGGACTCCTGGCAAGCCAGTGTACTGACTAAAACACCACCTGTCTCTACTTTTCTCTGCTCCTTTATTGTGTGCTGGCTGGGGATAATAGCATAGCAACCCAAATGTCAAGGATCTATATTCTTTACCTATAGTAAAGTAAAAAAAAAATCAACTTCACGACCACAGAAAGAAATCAGAAAAAAAATGAGAAATTAAAATTAGAAGCTAAAAAAAAATTAGAAATTTAAATAAAAAGTTAATAAAAAAATGAAAATAAAATAAAAAGGTAAAAAAACCTAAAATAAAAAGTTAATAAAAGAAATGAAATTAAAAAAGAAGTTAAAAAAATCAGAAATTTAAATAAAAAGTTTAAAAAAATCGGTCAAAATAAAAATTGAAAAAATTAGATATTAAAAGAAAAAATTGGAAAAGAATCAGAATATTAATAAAAAGTTTAAAAAAATCAGAAATTAATATAAAAAGTGTAAGAAAAATTGAAGTAAAAATAAAAAGTTAAAACAATCAGAAATTATAATAAAATTAAAAAAAAATTAGAAAATAAAAATAAAGTAAAAAAAACGAGAATTAAAATAAAAAGTAAAAATGAAATTGTTCTTAAGTTTTATATGTGTAATATTGTTTTGTAAACGGATTTTTCAATTGTAATATTTAAAAATTAAAAATAAATTTATTTAAAATTGCTCAAAACTAGTTTATTAAAGGGAGTTGAAAGTTAATTTTAGTTTTGTTTGCGTAGTCGCTTAATTTAGTTTAACTATTTTTTTTTTAGATTTAAATTATACGTTTTTGTTTTGAAAAAAATCTTTGGTTTCTTTAAGGCGACTAAATATCTGTATTAGTACTGTAAAAAGATAGATGTCTGAGACAAATAACTGTAGTTTAAAATTCGAACTTTGATTGTAATTTCATGAAAAATAAACTTACATCATAGTGCAAAACTTACGACCATCCATAGCGGTAAAAATAGTTTGATATGCTATTCCTACAACCCATGCGCCAACTAAAGTAATATTATTATTTTTATTATTGTTCTGAATTTCATTCAACTCTGATTTTTTTCATCCACAGAAAGAAATCAGAAAATCAGATAATAAAATAAACATTTATAAAAAAAATTTGAAATTGAAATAAAAAGTTAAAAAGAACTGAAAATAAAATAAAGTTAAAAAAATCAGGAATTGAATTATTATTATTAAAATAAAAAGTAAAAAAAAAATCAGAAATTAAATTACAAGGTCTAAATTAAATTTCAGATTTTATTTTAACTTTTTATTTTAATTTCTGATTTTATTTAACTTTTTATTTTAATTTCTGATTTTATTTTAACTTTTTATTTTAATTTCTGATTTATTTTTAAATTTTTATTTTAAAAAAAAAATCAGAAATTAAAATCAAAAGTTAAAAAAATTGTAAAATTAAAATATAAAGTTAAAACAATTGAAAGTAAAATAAAAAGTTAAAAAAAACTCAAATTTGAATAAAAAGTTAAAAATAATCTTAAATGAAATTAAGTTAAAAAGAATAAAAAAAATAAAAGGTTAAAAAAATCATGAATTATAATAAAAAAAATCAGAAATAAAATAAAAAGTTTTAAAAAAATCTGAAAATTTATACCAATATGAATTTTTGTGGTCGTAATTATTCTTCAGGTTTATATGTGTAATATTGTTTTGTAAACGGATTTTTCAATTGTAATAAAGTCGATTCCGGTTAATTGGGACACATCGGGACCGAGGCGTTTTGTCCCAATTAAGCGGCTGTCCCAATCAAACAAATTTCACATTTTTTTGGAAATTCATTTGATTGGTTTTAGGAACAATGCCATTCAGCATTGGAAGGGGGGGGGGGGGGGAGGGTTGTTTTGCCGCTGCACTGGCTCGGATGGAAAAGATAGCAAATGTGAACAATGAGGTAGCTGCGAATTTTTAAAACACGGGGTTCAGAAAGAAGCCGCCTTTCTGGCTTTCCCGGGATTTAGAAGGGGGTGGTGTTTGTTTTGCCGCTGCACCGGCTCGGTTAAACCGGAACTCAGTTAAAACATACTCGGTTAATCAGGACTCTACTGTACTAAAATCTTAAATTTACTGTCCTAATTGAGCGGAATGTTGTCCCAATTAAACATACATATTTACAATTGTAGTTCATAGTTTGGTTTCCGTTCTTTGAGATTTGTCCCAAATAAGCGGCTGTCCCAATTAAGCGGTGTCCCAATTAAGCGGAATCCACTGTATTTGCAAATTATAAAATAAATTTATTTAAAATTGCTTAAAACTGGTTTATTAACGGGTGTTGAAAGTTGATTATATTTGTTTGCGTAGTCAGTTAATTTAGTTTAACATTTTTTTTTAATCGTATTTAAGTTTCTTAGATTTTTGTTGTTTAAATATTTTTTTTTTTTGTTGAAATGTTTTAGTTTGCTTTGATGAAGAAGGGTGATGTTAAAATATTTGAAAATCCCACTAGAAGACAAACCATGATAATTACCTTGGAGCCAGCCGAAGAAGATGAATTTGTGGTTGATAAGAATAAACAAACTGACGAAGATAGGCAAAAGGTTTTGGAAAAGCTCATGGAGTTGTATTCAGCGAAGAATCATGTTTATTTAGCATTACCTTATGTAGTACCTGTTAGGTAAGTAAGCTCACTTACTACATAAATCCTACCATAAATACCATAATACCATAATTATGGGTGTCCATAAAGTCCGTGTGCGTTTTAAAAAAAATTACCCTTATTTGTAGCTGGAATAGAAATGATCTGTAAAAACAATTAGAAAGAAGTAAATCTATATTTTTTAAAGTTTTATTGAAATTTTATCCACTTAACCTCCATCATGTGGTAACCTCTTCCATACAGATAAATCACGAATTTCCTAACAGATGAATCAGAAGAGGTGAACCATTTCATTCATCTCCACGTTCGCCTGACTTGACTCCATTAGATTTTTCTTATAGGGGTATATGAAAACAACTGTGTATGCATCTAAATCTTGACCATTTGAAGATTTGAAAGCTAAAATAACTAATAAGATTTTACGGATTATTGAAAATCAGTTGGCGCATGTTTTCCGTAAGCTGCAAAAGCGTATTACCCTCTATATTGCTAATGATGGAGGACTGTGGAAACTAAAAATTATTTTTAGAATAAAACCTTAAAAACTGTAGGTTTACTTCCTTCTAATCTTTTTTTACAGATTATTTCTATCGTAAATACGAATAAAGTTATAATTTTTTTAAACTGCACATGGACTTTATGGACACCCTGTATAACCCCTGTAGTTACAGGTTGTAGTCCTATTTGAATACTCTGATACCATGTTAAAGATAAAAAAAGAGAACGCAGTGTTACCAACTTAACCGATTAGATTTTTAAAAAAAGCACTAAAATTAAGAGACCTTTTTTTTTTAATTCTTCCTACAGGTATTTCTAATCGCATCCTGTGATATAATTTTAAGATATACAGGGTGTCCATAAGTCCATGTGCAGTTTAAAAAATTATAACTTTATTCGTATTTACGATAGAAATAATCTGTAAAAAAGATTAGAAGGGAGTAAACCTACATTTTTAAGGTTTTATTGTAAAATTAATTTTTATTTTCGACAGTCCTCCATTATTAGGAATATAAAGAGTAATACAGCTTTGCAGTTTACGGAAAACATGCGCCAACTGATTTACAGTAATCCGTAAAATCTTATTAGTTATTTTAGATTTCAAATCTTCAAATGAACTTGATTTAGATGCATGCACAGTTGTTTTCACATACCCCTATAAGAAAAATCTAATGGAGTCAAGTCTGGCAAACGTGGAGATGAATGAAATGGTCCTTCTCTTCCGATTCATCTGTTAGGAAATTCGTGATTTATCTGTATGGAAGAGGTTACCACATGATGGAGGTTAAGTGGATAAAATTTCAATAAAACTTTAAAAAAATATAGATTTACTTCTTTCTAATCCTTTTTACAGATCATTTCTATCCCAGCTACAAATAAGGGTATATTTTTTTTAAAACGCACACGGACTTTATGGACACCCTGTATAAAAGAAAACAGTGTTGCCAATTCATTCTGATTAAATATATAAAAAAAAATATTAAAATTAAGGTACTTTTTTTTTCTTTTTCAAAATTCTTTAGTGCAAATGGAAACATGTAAAAACATACAATATGCACATAGATATGCACACATAAGGCAAATACGAGGACGGAATGATAAGTCAGTGACTTTTTGTGAAATCTTTTTATAGAAGGTTAACAGGGTGGTCTAGTGAAGGCCGAAAGTCTATTGGATGCGCATAGTCACTTCATTCCTACTCCATCATGTATCATACAACATATACTGTGCACATTAACCATCGTATACACCAGGGCTTCTTAAACTTTTTTCATTCACGACCCAATTTATGATTGTGAGTTTCCTGACAACACCACATAAATATAAAAGAAAAACAAATAAATATTTTTTGGTCATTTATTTATTAGGTAACAATATTCATATACATATGAAAATATATACCAATTAAAAGAAACGGTCTAGCGGACTTTTTTAAAATAAAATAAATTCAAAACGAAGGAAACACACAGAAAGACACAGACATAACTCACATCGATATTTCGACCATCGTCGTCATCAGGAGGTGTGAAGAGCGAAGAGTCCCACAGGAAGACAGGGCGGTACTCCCTGTCACCGCCCTGTCTTCCTGTGGGACTCTTCGCTCTTCGCTCTTCACACCTCCTGATGACGACGATGGTCGAAATATCGATGTGAGTTATGTCTGTGTCTTTCTGTGTGTTTCCTTCGTTTTGAATTTATTTTATTTTATGAAAATATATATTCACCACAGTCGTTGAGTGGTAAGTATTAAATTAAAATGAAAGGAAAAAATTTAATGAGATGTATGTGCCTGTTTTTTATTGCTTAACAAATTAAATCTTGGTTGAATGTTTGACACTGCTGGACGTAAGACCCGGTCTACATTTTTTAGCGATGAGCGATATTGGGATTTAATATGTGTTAAAGCTGAAAAAGTAACTTCACATAAATATATGGTGTTAAATAGCAGATGAAAATTTAACGCTATATCAGCGATTTTAGAAAATTCAGTTCTAAATGTAACACATAAATGGTCCAATATCACTGGAAAAAAATATGTTTTTGCATTGAAACAGATGATTTTAATGGTTACTATGTTCGTCTTCATACTGAACTGAATGCGAAAAAAAATCACATTTCTCATGAAGATTAACATAGTTGAATCGAAATCACGGGTTAAATACAAATTCAAATAATTTTTTGTCAGCCATCTTGTTCAATTTTTTTTTTATATAAAGTATTACTCCCGTGGTGTGACTGCACAAATACATATCCAGATGTTATAAAATCGTGTATTTAAATATTTGACATTAAAATCTCTCGCGACCCCAGAATTTTGCGACGCGACCCATAGTTTAAGAAGGCCTGATATACACTATACTACAGTCACTATACTGTTATACCCCATATGGAAAAAGAATGGAGTTAAAAAAAAAACTAGAGTTCGTGCGGCCTTTAAAAAAATGCTTCTCCTTCCAACTGGTGGCAACACTGGTGAAAAAAAAAATCAAATTTTGTAACAGCTGCTCTGGTTGTGAGTTAATCATAGTTGATTTACAGGGTAGTATCCTTGGTGACTCCCAATGTGATTCTGTCCAGAGATCATACGAATAAAATAAAACCAGTTGAAAATAACGAATTAATCTTCAATACTAAACTGAATGGAATCCAAGAAAGGTATGTTGGAAACTACATAGCTGTAATTATTATATCTACCACTTTTATTGCTTGTAACATTGTCATACAACATAGCTAAGTAATATATTCTAATGTGTTCAATATGATTTTTATTATTGATACTGGCAAAGCAACACATAGCTACAAAGCACTTACTATTACTGCTGACATCAAATGAAAGAACAACATAGCTAAGTAATATATTCTAATGTGTTCAATATGATTTTTATTATTGATACTGGCAAAGCAACACATAGCTACAAAGCACTTACTATTACTGCTGACATCAAATGAAAGAACAACATAGCTAAGTAATATATTCTAATGTGTTCAATATGATTTTTATTATTGATACTGGCAAGGACCTGCAACATAGCTACAAATCACTTACTATTACTGCTGACATCAAATGAAAGAATAACATAGCTAAGTAATATATTCTAATGTCTTAAACATGATTTTTATTATTGACATTGGCAATGACCTGCAAAACATAGCTAAAAAGCACTTACTATTATTGCTGACATCAAATGAAAGAACAACATAGCTAAGTAATATATTCTAATGTGTTCAATATGATATTTCTTATTGATACTGGCAAAGCAACACATAGCTACAAAGCACTTATTATTACTGCTGACATCAAATGAAAGAACAACATAGCTAAGTAATATATTCTAATGTGTTCAATATGATTTTTATTATTGATACTGGCAAGGACCTGCAACATAGCTACAAATCACTTACTATTACTGCTGACATCAAATGAAAAACAACATAGCTAAGTAATATATTCTAATGTGTTCAATATGATTTTTATTATTGATACTGTCAAGGACCTGCAACATAGCTATAAAGCACTTACTATTACTGCTGACATCAAATGAAAGAACAACATAGCTAAGTAATATATTCTAATGTTTTAAACATGATTTTTATTATTGATACTGGCAATGACCTGCAAAACATAGCTACAAAGCACTTACTATTATTGCTGACATAAAATGAAAGAACAACATAGCTAAGTAATATATTCTAATGTGTTCAATATGATTTTTATTATTGATACTGGCAAAGCAACACATAGCTACAAAGCACTTATTATTACTGCTGACATCAAATGAAAGAACAACATAGCTAACTAATATATTCTAATGTGTTCAATATGATTTTTATTATTGATACTGTCAAGGACCTGCAACATAGCTATAAAGCACTTACTATTACTGCTGACATCAAATGAAAGAACAACATAGCTAAGTAATATATTCTAATGTGTTCAATATGATGTTTATTATTGATACTGGCAATGACCTGCAAAACATAGCTACAAAGCACTTACTATTATTGCTGACATAAAATGAAAGAACAACATAGCTAAGTAATATATTCTAATGTGTTCAATATGATTTTTATTATTGATACTGGCAAAGCAACACATAGCTACAAAGCACTTACTATTATTGCTGACATCAAATGAAAGAACAACATAGCTAAGTAATATATTCTAATGTGTTCAATATGATATTTCTTATTGATACTGGCAAGGACATGCAACATAGCTACAAAGCACTTACTATTACTGCTGACATCAAATGAAAGAACAACATAGCTAAGTAATATATTCTAATGTGTTCAATATGATTTTTATTATTGATACTGGCAAGGACCTGCAACATAGCTATAAAGCACTTACTATTACTGCTGACATCAAATGAAAGAACAACATAGCTAAGTTATATATTCTAATGTGTTCAATATGATGTTTATTATTGATACTGGCAAGGACCTGCAACATAGCTACAAAGCACTTACTATTATTGCTGACATCAAATGAAAGAATAACATAGCTAAGTAATATATTCTGATGTTTTAAACATGATTTTTATTATTGATACTGGCAATGACCTGCAAAACATAGCTACAAAGCACTTACTATTATTGCTGACATCAAATGAAAGAACAATATAGCTAAGTAATATATTCTAATGTCTTAAACATGATTTTTATTATTGATACTGGCAATGACCTGCAAAACATAGCTAAAAAGCACTTACTATTATTGCTGACATCAAATGAAAGAACAACATAGCTAAGTAATATATTCTAATGTGTTCAATATGATTTTTATTATTAATACTGGCAAAGCAACACATAGCTACAAAGCACTTACTATTACTGCTGACATCAAATGAAAGAACAACATAGCTAAGTAATATATTCTAATGTGTTCAATATGATTTTTATTATTGATACTGGCAAAGCAACACATAGCTACAAAGCACTTATTATTACTGCTGACATCAAATGAAAGGACAACATAGCTAAGTAATATATTCTAATGTGTTCAATATGATTTTTATTTTTGATACTGGCAAGGACCTGCAACATAGCTACAAATCACTTACTATTACTGCTGACATCAAATGAAAGAACAACATAGCTAAGTAATATATTCTAATGTGTTCAATATGATTTTTATTATTGATACTGGCAATGACCTGCAACACATAGCTACAAAGCACTTACTATTACTGCTGACATCAAATGAAAGAACAACATAGCTATGTTATTTACTAACAATGTCAGGAAAAGAAATCAACATAGCTAGCTATTTCATTATATTTTTAAATCATTAGTTGTGCAATCCGTAATTGTGTGGTATTTACTCATTCTGAGGTAAAATGGATAAACCAACAAAAGTCTCCACACAAATGAAGTTTTATTCAACAACAACAAAGCGTTTGGAGCACTTTGTGTTCATCATCAGGAAGACACTAAGGATGTGGTGTCAGTTGTTTTCACTGGACCAACCATTCAGCACCACATCCTTGGTGTCATCCTGATGATGAACACAAAGTGTTCGAAACGCATTGTTGCTGTTGAATAAAACTAGGTTGCTTTCACTGGACCAACCCTTCAGCACCACATCCTTGGTTTCTTCCTGATGATGAACACAAAGTGTTCGAAACGCGTTGAATAAAACTTCATTTGTGTGGAAACTTTTGTTTGTTTATCCATTTTACCTCAGAATTTTTTTTGTTATGACAGAATTTCTCATTATAGTAAATTTTATATATTTTTTTCAGGTATCTTCAGAGGTTTGGTGTTGATTGCTCAAATTGTAATCGAATTCTCGTTTATTTTAATATTTGGATGGGATTCCGAGTGAGAGTGACACCTCAGATGAATTGCGTTTACGAGACAGTGGTACGTATAAGTTATATGTCAACTTAGTAAAACAGAACCCAACTAATGAACACTCAGAGATCCAAAGGTAGTAATGCTTTAGTGTATTTAAAGGCATTTACAATATACAGGGTGTTCCTAAAAGGTTGACCCCATTTTGTAGGCCAATAATATTATTTCTAATGTAGTGCAATCACTTATTATGTGGTATTTACTCATTGTAGGGTAAAAATCTAATGAAATGGTCTCCACATATAAACATTTTAATGATATAAACAACGCGTTTCGAACACGTAGTATTCTTCTTCAGGCATTAACTAAAAAATACAATGAGTTATCATCACTAAAAACTAGCCTTTTCATCGAAATCATCTTCATCGAGTTTATCTTGCATGTAAAATTCTTAACACACAACAAACTTGAAACGTTTCTATACAAGCTGTCAAAATTTGGGGTCATTCCAACGAATATTGTCATAATATTATTGATTGTAGGGTAAAAATCTAATGAATGATAGATTATAGAGTTATCTATAGTACAAAATAAATAAGTACAAAAATTAATATAAAATAAAATAAAGCAGAAAATACGAACCTAAGGATGAGTGTCCTTACCAGTCAGTCTTATTCAGAGGCACTCATCTTTAGGTTCGTACTTTCTGCCTTATTTTATTTTATATTAATTTTTGTACTTATTTACTTTGTACCATAGATAACAATAACACTCTGGTGTCATTGTATTTTTTTGTTAATGCCTGAGGAAGAACACTACGTGTTCGAAACGCGTTGTTTATATCATTAAATTTTTATATGTGGAGACCATTTCATTAGATTTTTACCCTACAATCAATAATATTATGACAATATTCGTTGGAATGACCCCAAATTTTCACAGCTTGTATAGAAACGTTTAAAGTTTTTTGTGTGTAAAGAATTTTACACTGCAAGATAAACTCGATGAAGACGATTTCGATGATCGGCTAGTTTTTAGAGATGAAGCCATGTTTTACACGAGTGGCAGAGTTAATAAATAATAAATATAATGTTCGCATTTGGACTAAGAAAATCCTCATGGCATAATTGAACATGAGAGGGTCTCACCAAAAAGTTAATTTTTGTGCAATATCCAAGAAAAAAGTTTAGGGGCCATTTTTCTTCGAAGAAAAATGGTGAACGGAGATGTTTATCTTCAAATGCTTCAAAATTGGCTAATTGATCAATTCATAGAAAATGAAGACGAAAGTTTCATTTTTCAGTAGGATGGGGTTCCACCTCACTGGAAGCTCACTGTACGAGCCTACCTCAATGAGGTTCTGCCAGAGAGATGGATTGGTCGAGGTAGTGAAGAAGAATACCGGACTCGACGTGTGCAGAGTCACAGACGGTGATCATAGATAGTAAGTCATTTATGAAAATCAGTCATAGAACCAACAAATATTTCTACTTTTCTTTGTAAATTTAACCAATAAAACTTATGACCTTCAACATAAAATGTATTTAGTTCATTATGATCCAGCAAGTAGTTTCCGAGATATGGGTATTTAGAATGGGGTCAACCATTTTGGAACATAATATATATACCTATATTATATGATAATAATAATAATAATAATAATATAATATTATATATAATAATATTATATAATAATAATATTATATTATAATATTATATATAATATAATAATAATATATTATTATATATTATATAATAATAAAAAGATTTCACATAAACACGTGAAATAACAATCAATGATCAAACCACAATAAGAAAATGGGAAAACAAGACTAAGATCTTTCAACCGTAACAAGTGGTCTTCGTCAGAGTCTGACGAAGACCGCTTGTTACGGTTGAAAGATCTTAGTCTTGTTTTCCCATTTTTTATTGTGGTTTGATCATTGATTGTATAATAATATATATACCTATATACCTAATAATATACAGGGTACTTATGACCAATCATAAGTTTTATTGGTCAAATTCACAAAGAAAAATATAAATATTTGTTGGTTCTATGACAGATTTTCATAAATGTTCAGTATGTGACTGCACACGTCGAGTCGGTATTCGAGCTCGTGCCAAACTCGCTGTAGCATGTCTTCGGTAACAGTTTCCAGTGCAGCTGTAATTCTCTGTTTCATTTTTTCAATGTTAGCTGGAAGAGGAGGTATGAAGACTAGTCCTTTCACATACCCCAGAGGAAAAAATCACACGGAGAAAGGTTGGGTGGTCGTGGTAGCCATTTCAGAAGCAAATCCTCTTCTTCATTACCTCGACCAATCCATCTCTCTGTCAGGAGCTCATTGAGGTAGGCTCGTACAGTGAGCTTCCAGTGAGGTGGAGCCCCATCCTACTGAAAAATGAAACTTTCGTCTTCATTTTCTATGAATTGATCAATTAGCCAATTTTGAAGCATTTGAAGATAAACATCTCCGTTCACAATTTCCTTCGAAGAAAAATGGCCTATAAACTTTTTTCTTGAATATTGCACAAAATACATTAACTTTTGGTGAGTCCCTCTCATTTTCAATTGTGCCATAATGATTTTCTTCGCTCCAAATAATGCGAACATTATGTTTATTAACTTTGCCACTCGTATGAAACGTGGCTTCATCACTAAAAGCTAACCGATCATCGAAATCGTCTTCTTCGAGTTTATCTTGCATTTCAACACAAAATTCTTTACACACAAAAACTTGAAACGTTTCTGCAAAAACTGTGCAAATTTGGGGTCATTCCAACGAAAATTGTCAATATTATTGGCCTACAAAATGGGGTCAACCATTTAAGAATATATATATATAGGTGTCCCGAAGCACCTACCTCTCTACAGTCAGCCAGCAGGTGCAACGGTGTTTCTTCATCTTCTTTGCAGAATCTTCACAAACCATCATTGATAATGCCCATTCTGGTTACTTACGTTTCGGAAGGTTGGCTCCCACTAGTTAGCGCTTTTGGACCCT